>JAIPRN010000343.1:0-41396 GCA_025469175.1 Geopemphigus sp. TES_GeoC_2020 | reverse complement strand
TACCTTTGTCTAAAAATATATTAATTGAGTGCGTTTTTGGTCGTTTGTTAATTAGTAAGTTACAAAGTACGGGTGCTTTCTAATTTTCCGTTTATCCAAATATTTTGGTTAAACGCGGTGAATTTTAAAAATACCGGTGACTCCTCGATAAAACTAGCTAATACGTGACAATTTTTCTGGAAAGATGTGGCCACCTTTTACATTTTCTTTGGTTTGACTTGCTACTATATAACCTAGACGGGGGTCATCATCAATACCCTCTCTGCCATTGCGCAACCTGAGAGACTATTTAAAAGCATTTTTGCGACTCAACGTTTCTTTAAACATTCGAAAATCTCGGAATCACTATTGTTCAATTCAAAACAAAATTTAACGTTAACGAGTTGTTCCACGATAATTTGAAAACAAATGATAACAAAGTACTACCACGTCCAAATAGATTTTCACCGATAATATACGAGTAGCTTAAAATTAATTGTGTTTACAATATAGCAAGTACACGTTCAGACATATTATTGCAAGCAACGTCAAGATAGAACCACTCACACTTTCAGTGGAACATACCGAGTAGTATTTATATTAGATGCGTACCTTAATCCGAGGTCGGATAAACAACACGATTTGAGTGTAGGCCAATAGGTTTATTATTGATAAAGACGGCGGACTAGTTTGTATGAAAATATTGCTAGTTTTTTGCGGATATGGAAAACCGGTTTTTTAAATACGATACATTCTACCTCGAGTGAACCGAAACTTCCGGAATAAGATACGCATACGGATCTGTGTGTATACGCACCATATTATTAAGGTTTCGCAGCAGTTTACTTGTTCGTGTACGCGTATATCAATAAAACGTAACGAAAGATTATTTTATTTTAAAATATATATTACATCTGTGAAATAAACTGAAGGTCATAAGAGGTCTCGTTTATATAACAGTAGGTTGGCAAAGTTATATTTTTCAACCCTAGAAATATATTTAAAACATTATAATTTGTTTTCGTTAAATATTGTATTATTATTTAAAAACATATAATGACCATTTTGAAGTAATATCTTTCCACGTTAAAAAAAACATTTAAAACACAAAATCATAACGAAAACGACATGAAAGTAATATCGTGAGGAAATTACGAGAAAGTAAAGTGTTATTAAAATTAAGCGCCGATTTAATTCACGTGTACAGACACGTTTCTAACAGTACACTGACTCATTGTGGCTGTTTACTAACATAGAGTGCAAAAACATTACACGTTTTTCTTTAACGTGTAATCAAAAATAATCATAATTTCTTAGTTAATATCGAATAGTTGATTTGACCCGTTTCAGTTATACCGACCAGAGAGAATGTATGAAAGTATCTACGCGCACGGTTTTGTAATGATATGTTTTTAAATAAATACGTGGGATTTATTTTCATTGAATATTTCAGGACATTTCGTTTGATACATCTACTACATATTAAAAATTTAACCCCAAATTTCACGTCAAAATGGTTGACGAATATTGGCAATAGTCATGGAGTACCGGGGGAGAAACAAGCGTTATTATAATTCTATTTTTCTTTAAAATATATCATCTACGTATTGGTTTTTGTTTCAGTACATTTTGCAGAATACAATAATATTCGTTTTTCGAACTTGAAAATTAATTTTATATAACAATATAGTATTAATGCCTACACACTTTATTATATATAATCGTCAAGTTGAGCAAAGCGAACCAATAGCCAACAATAGAGAATTATGACTATAATATATTCTATAAATACTATAAACTAATATAATACTAATCGAAAATTATAATAGGCTATTATTTAATGTCTAGATATCGTAAAAAATAAAAGTTCTTTTATTCGAAGAATTAAAATATATTGGTTCCTAAATTTTCCAAATAATATTCTATTCTTTTAATTCCATAATAAAAATACGCGAATTAATATCAGATTTATTCTAAAAATATAACGGGAATTGTCCAAAATATAAGAGATTTATTTGGATAATTTTTATGGTTTACTCCTAAAAAATGTTTTAAAATAATTAAAAACAAAAATGAGTTAATAATAATAATTAAATCATTATTAAACGATTGAATGATAATTTTATTGTAAACTTCGTTTGTTCAGTAGTTTTGTAAAACTATAACGTGAACCAACAGTGATACAGTAAACGTTTTAAAAATGTTCTTATATTATATATCCATATGTATATGTAACGTTTGACACAATTTCTAAAACGTTTAATATTTTTTTTTATTACAAGCGTATGTTTTATACGTGTAATTAAATTTACTTTTAATAGCATAAGTCCATGACACGATACAACTAAAATATTAACCGTTATAACTTATGGGGATTATTTAGTATAATATAACTGTTAGATTTACTAACCTGTCTAATAAAAAAGCTCAATACTCGGGAACACCGACTATACCTTCTATGCACGAACTGACTGAGAGGACTATCTATATTCGAATTGTCTACAGCTCACAGTTTCAACGAAGATATAAAGTAGATGTTACGGAACATGCTACTCCGAACTCTACTCGTTTTCCTTGAATAGCATGCGTATCCAATAATCAACAAATAAGACAATAATATATTCCAGCGAACACGTTTTTTTTTACATACGTCATAACGATAATTAAAAATATTAGCGTAGAGTACATTGAAACAATGAAGAAATAAAGAAATAAATATTATATTGTATTACCATAATTTTAACGGTGTAGATTACAGAGCACAAAAGTATTGTGAAATTTATTTACCGACGTAGGTGAAAAACAATTTTGTACGAATTTCATTATTGGTAAGTTTATCGTATTTTAAACATTTATTCGTGTTGGTCAAAAAGGTTTGCTAATGGAAAAGAAAAGGACATTTTGAGAGATATATTAATTCTCAAGAGAGACAGTCATTTTCTAAAATATAATTCGGACATTTTTTACAAAAAAAAAAAATATTAAATATTTAAAAATATTAGACTTTTTACAAATACAAAAACTATAAAAATACAACTTTTAAATTTTAACAAATTTTAATCAGTTAAGTTCTTTTAATATAATCTATTTATCTTGTATAATATCGTCTAATATTGGTACTATTTTTCTACTTTTCGGTAGAACTGTGTAGTAAATTATAAAAAATAAACAATCCATAACAATATTTTTATAAACACCGAAAATAATAATAAATGTATAAAATAACATTTATCGGATTAGGACATAATTAATTAATTCACGGTTAAGCAGAACAAATTCTAAGGAATATTTTAAACGAGATATGAAAAACACGAAAAATAATTAAAACATATTCGGAATTCGGAAGTAATATAAGATATCTAAAACTTAAATATAAAATATTTTGTTAAAAAAATAAAATTATTAAAAGGGAAAAATTTATCTATATCGTACAAAACAATGATATTAGTTTTAACAATTAATTATACTTTGTTTTGTTTTAAATAATATTAAACGAATAAATTTAAATAACAGGCATAATTGCTTTACAAATATTATAATAAATAATAATAATGATAATATAGGCAACCAAATATATAAATAAATCGTTTGGATATTAAATTAATAAACCAACCAAAAAGATCGAACTTGTTAATAACAAAGAAATAAACAGCTGAATAATAGAATATCGTTATTAAATATAACGCGATATATTTCGTTTTATTTATATTTACAAGCAATTTACACTATAATTAGTATTTATAATATTAATTTGTAAAAATTAATTTGGTTAAATAAGTTATTTATAAGATTATCGGCTGAAACACTTTCGTCAAAATTGTATTATTAAAGAATATATCGTTTAAAATATCATACAATGTCACCCAATTAACCCTGTACTTGAGGGTGGTAGATGGCGATTTTCGTATCTGTACTTAACGCAACGTTTAAAATCACGAAAATTCGAATACGCGATTTGTTTGTCATGTGTACGAACTAATAGCGATGTTATTGAGCTCTTACTAGACTGTGATGGACTAGTAGAAGTCATATGGTTTATATTCTAATATGAAATGTACCCGTTTTCTCCTACTTAAATTTTCATTTGGTTATTTCGTTATTACCAACTAAATATGTGTTTGTTTTACCATCAGCGTACACGAAGAGAATGTCTTGTGTAAACAGAGTTTTATTATTTACATTCGACTGTCGAAATAATAATAATAATAATAATACCCATTGATTAAGAAAAAACTAAAGTGGACTTTGCCGCTCAACCTAAATTTCATTACTCTTTTTTTGAGGGAGTGGGGGGGATGAACATATTGATATAATAAAAAGAAAACCTTTTTTTTCCATTTTATTTTCTATTTTAATTAAAAGTTAAAATCGAAAAAAAAACGTTTCTCAACTACAATTATTACAATATAGTTGCACTATATATTTAAGTTATTTTTTAAGGTGAAGTAAATGAAATAAATAATAATACATAAACATTAAACTGCCACTTATGAATTTTATTTTATTATTGTAATTTTTTTAAATATATGATATTTATGTAAAATAACGTTTATAATCCTACATAATGAAGTAAAATAGGTCGGCACATTTATGATTAATTTTTTATTATCTATGTTTTTAAAATTTGAGTTTCTATGATCTACGTTATTTTATTCTTTTTTAATCGTTTGTAATTGTGTACATAAGAAAAAAGGTTTTTAATCACTTCGTTTTTATAGCAATACAATATTTTTACCCTCGAGTATTTTTATATTGGTAATAATATATCAAGGAACGTAATCAATATGCCATGTGATAATACGTTTTTTAACATAAAACTTCCTTTAAATCAGTTATGGAAAGGTAAATTTTAAAACCGGTTTTCCCCTAAAAACACCAATATCCCTGTTTGTAAATAAATTTTATTATTCATACTTAGATATTCTTATTCGAAGGCTATAGATGTACGTTTAACTAATTAAGGTTATTGAAATATAATACTAAAATTAAGTGTCATTAATGTAATAACTAGTAAAGTATAAAGATTTATATTTACAAATAATAAATAGTAGATAATAATAAATGTTTCTATATCAATGTTTCATCTTCGTCAAGTTAGAAATGCAAATTAACTTAATTGATTGCGTAATATTTTATCAAAATGATATTAATAAACACAATTTTAAAACAAATTTTTATTTATAATTGAGAAAATGTCTCGTAAGATTCATCAAAACAGATAAACACATACAGCTGTAGCTAAAATATAAACAGTAGGCGACACTAGTGTAATTGAGTCTGACGTTTTCGGAGCTTCGCCCACTTTGGTAAACCATGGAAGAATCTCGATTTCGGCCGAGTAATTGTACAGCCAAACTCTACCCGTTATCAGAGGTGACACGGGATTATTCTCGTCCCTCCACAAACCCGCAGGCAAATATATGTCACGAAACTTAGCGTTTTCCACGATCACCGGTGCCACTAGGATATTTTCTCCCAACAAAAACTCTAAAAATCGAAAAAAAACAAGTGTGAAATAAAACCGTACTATATTAAAAATTCGTTTGATTGTGGATCTTCAATATTTTCTTTTGAACAACTTATTCGTCCTATTTATAATTCAAATACATAAATACAATATACAAAGTGTTAAATTATATAATAATATTTTAATTACTTATATAACAGACGTATAGAAAATGGAATATTCGACAACTTACCGTCAGCGATGGAATGTGCAATAGGATCTGTAGGATCAATCCACCATACTGGAGGATTTACTGGACTACCTTTAGCCACATTGGTCCTCATTAATTCAATTATAGTGTCGGTATGTTTGTTGCGAAGATCCATGAGGCGTTTACATATGTCCACTGTCTGTAAAATACGACATTTTCAGTTAATATATGTTAATACATTGTTACCCGTGTCTTTAATTTACCTGTTGATCAAAATCCCAAGGTGTGTAGGAAAATTGTACGACCGGCATAAACACGTTAGCCTCCAACCATCTAATGTACATCTCTTTGGTGGGAGGTTTGTTATTATATCCATTTCCGCCGACCATGTCCGGTAATACGAACGAATATCCGACCATGTTCATATGTATCAAAGATGTGATCAGCGTCGGCAAACCTAATTGATAATCCCACCGAGACTCTCGATCCATCATTCTTAAGAAACGACCGAATTCTTGGCTCCTTCTGGACGTTCTGTACTCGATACCATCGCCAAAAGCAGAAATAGTCTTGAGATACGAGTTCACTATGTTGTCCGGGTAATAAGTCAAATCTTTGTCGTAAAACTCAGGAAGTTGCGGGCTCCTAAAAAGGAAAATTTTATAGAATTTGGAAAACGTTTTACGAATACGTGGAGTTGACCGATTTAAAAAAAATATATATATAATAGAATATTGTAGTAATATACAAAATTATTATATCTCATTAATCGCAATCGTAATAAACAGAAATTCTAATTTGTTTTTAACGTATTTTTTTATTCGCGAATTCGTAGTATATTACGCAAAACTTAAAACATACCAACTACTTTCGCCCGCGTCGAATTTTAGCGTATCGATGCCAGATTTTGCGAGTAAATCGAGAAGATTCTTAGACCACCAAGCTGCTGCTTCAGGATTCGTGAAGTCCACATAAGAAGCGACTCCATTCCACCAGATCGAGTTAACCGTGTTCGCCGTGCTGTTCACAAAATATCCTTTGGTGACACCTATGTTGTGATTTGTACACTCCAAATTGACAAATGGATGTGTCCACAACGACGTTTTAAAACCAATTGATTCTGCAAAATTATCGCACGATCAAACGTGAGCCTTATACACATAGCGGACATGTTTATTAAATAAGAAAAAACTTAACCAATCGTAATTAAAAGTATTCTTGTGTTTCTTTAAAACATAATTTATACGTGTCATTTTTGGTATATAATTTTTTATGCTATCATTTTATTACGAAATGTATTCGTCAACATTGAACTTGCCACGAAATAAACAATTAAAGAATAAAATGAAATTAGCATTTGGTTAAATATGTAATTGCGTAACTCTATAATTATAAAGCGACGTAATCTGTAAATATTATTTTTGCTCGTCATTTGCAATCACGAGACGTCGAGAACGTATAAATTTTTTATTTTCAAACGCGCTTACACGATCAACTTACTCAGATCGTTGACGAGCCTTTTGATGTCTTGAAACCGCGATGTGTTAAACTCTGCATTACCGTAGCACGTCTCCCAATTATCGTCGATTTCGATAATGCCTTTAGGGAATCCGTTGTCGACGATTTCTTTCCCGTATTTGTAAACGGTATCCATGTCCACGTTCACCTTATATCTGGCCCATGTGGACCAAATCGGGTACTTCACTACGTACGGGTCAGGTATGGACTTGGGCATGCCCAAGAAGTCTTTAATAGCCCTTTCGTGCGCTTCACGTGGGTCGCCGTACTTGCACGTGCGAAATCGCATGACGTTCTTCAGCTTTCTATACGGTTCGACCACTTTGGCCGCGAAACACATTTTACCAGGTCGCGGGCCATTGATGTCCACGAACAATGCCACCGACTCGTCAATATGAATGTAAAAACCGTCGGAGTTGAAAAAATATGACTCGACCACCTAAAATCCGAAACACGTGCGCATATTCGATATTTCAAAAAAATATAATAATCAGATACATCAATTATTTTAGAATTTAAGACGATATAATATAATAATGAAGTTCGTTATCCGCTTACTGCTTGACTGTTTGTTTCTCTCGTTATATATGGTATGTTCATCCATTGAAGTTTGTTCAACGGCCATTTTTGTATAGTACATTCAGAACCGCCAAACCAGGAGCTGTTCATCATATCGACACAAAATTGCAAAACGTCATTCATCGATTGAGCTACTTGTTCGAAATGAATACATTCCGGTGTTTCCGATTCCGAAAAAAACCGTAAGTAGTTTTCGTTGCCTTGTCGAGTTTTCGAACAAACTTTCGGATCTTTGTCGACGCAATCATCGTAGAAATCCAATTTAAGGGTCTTTAACATCGTGATTTCTAAAGTAAAATTTAACACCAAGTTATAGTGTATTATGTAATGTCGAAACAACAAAATAACGTTATTATATCGATCGCGAATTATTGAAATTTTTATTAGTAATAATTACTTCCGTATTCCGCCTTCAATTTGGTATTGTCGTCGGAAAATAAAACGATATTATCCGACGCCAATGACAATGATGCTAACATCGACGTTATGATGAGAAATACTGTAAAAAGTAAATGTAATTATCGAATTGTTCGTTTTCCTCTTCTTCTTCGTACTCTACCCTTCCATTCTAAACTATATAGGATCAACTACCCTCGTTCTTAACCTTCGTAGATATATCATAATATATCGATTGTGCCCAATAAAACAAATTGATTTTCCGTCATAACGGAATTTATAATTATTTGTATCGTTCAGAAAAAGTGTACAAATATTCAGTAACTCGAAATCGTTTGCACCGATATAATTTATTCAATATTGATGCACCCATATATAATTGTTTAATATTTTTTTGTTTAGTTTGTTTTGATTTGTAACAGTTAAAATCAAAATGTAAACAAAACAAAAATCGGCTATATAAGCTCGATTCAATGTGTCTTCTCAAAAATATGTTCGTATGTATTTGTATACAAACGGTAGTACTCATATTTGAGTCATAGTCCGTATATATAAAAGATAATATTATTTCGTTAAAATGAACATACAGTTTTATACTTTTACGAGAAAAAAAGATTTTTAATAACAATTAAATAATTAAAATAATTTTAGAAAATAATTGAAAAAACACTGACAATTATCGTAATCGTTCTTGGTCACGGTCTGACTTTAACAACCTTACACATTGAACGGCAATAACCGGAAACTACTGAATGCGCCAAAAACAGATCATTTAACTATACGGTCGCTTTAATGGCACTAAAATAAATTATATATGTAAAAATAAAAAATCTAGTTAACGCTACGTTTATTTTATACCTAATATTTATATTTCACGAACAATTATTATATATTTGATTCCTCTCTGAACCTAACAAACAAACAATTGCTGTTGACAGAACTTGACTTACTTGTATATTTTAGTAGACTGTATTTCATATTTACAAAACAAATGATTACGTGAAAACATAATTGCAAAATGTATCGCCCTTTAATAAATAGTCGATAAATATAAACAGAAAAATTTACAATAATAATTCACAGCTATACAAATGAAAATATAAACCCGGCACCAAACATTATTAACAATAATTATAAAATCCTATTTTCCCGATCATGGCAACAATTTAAATTTTTAAAAAATATATAATATAAATACTAATTGAAAACACGATTAACGAAATAAAAATAAAAATCATAACGAAGTAAATAAGTCCAATAATGTAAATGATAAATTAAAAAGTTGCTCGGCTTATTATTCATGTGAAAACTACCAAGCGCAAACATAGCTTTTATTATAAATTTATAACATGAGCGCATAAATAGAGAACCGAATGTATTTTATAAAATGATATATTTAAACAAACCGACTACAATTCGTATTGCAACAATATGGACCGTTTAGATATTTTCCAAGAATATTAATTGCAACTATTAAAGCTATTATATGTGAATATTATTACGCCGAATAGGTCGATGTACAATATAATATAATTAACATTAAACAACTTAAGTTTCTGATAGCAGCTAATCGAACTACCGTTCCACTATACAAAATATAGCTATTAGATCCGATAAATATATAAATACATATACGATAAATACGACTATATTAAAGTGTGCAGATGATTTTGTTTCTTTTACAAAATATATATGCGAGTACGCGAGGTTGAACAACGAAAATACTACAAAACTTTTAAACGTAAACGGTAATTTCGTGACCGACGAGAATTTTATAAACGTTGAAGATGAACGAACATATCATGAACATGAACATAGCAACAAATGACTTTAGCTCAACAAAAATTAATATTGGACACCTTTTAACGATTATACTGAGATATACTCACCTTTTAACGATTATACTGAGATATACTCACAATAATACTGAGATTCGTCAAAACAAATAATTATAATCGTGTTATATGATTTCCCAGAAATATTTATCTTATCTTATATTATTCTTATCGATAATCTTACGATCACTGACTGATTGGTATATATATATATACAGACCCACACACACACACACACACACGCCACGAAGTATTATATTATCGACATCAACAGCAATAATTTGGTAAAGAATATCTCGTTTTCATTTATCATGTAGATTAATAAAATGTAATTTTTGCCTATTAAAACATAAAAACCATAAGCGAAAATGAAAAAACAGTTGAATGCTAAGAGAACATAAACAACAACAAACTACAGGTGTGACGACCCGAGATAAAAGACCATAACCTTTTGCAAACTACGTTAAATTGTTTTCGAAAATTCAAACTACTTTCGCATATTTATTTTTATTTTTAATATAAAAATAACAACGACAAATATAAGACGCTTTTCTTCGAACATTTCGAACAATTTCAGATAATTTTAAGAAAACGTTTATTTATTTTACGAAGTCATAAATTATAAACAAATATTTTAGTTTTAAATAATATTATAGAATCACGATTTTATCACATCTTTATCTTATTATATACTTATATATAATCTACAAATCTTTATTTATTTTATCTTTTTCACAATACTCGAAGCAACAAAATTTTATCTTACAATAAATACGAATATTATTATATAATCGCCCTAATATTTATAGTTAATTATTTATAAGAGTTTAATTTTATATAAAATAGAATAGGGAATTCGTTAAAATTACACAATTTTATTCCCTTCGCAAATTTACTCATCCACTTCTACAATATGTTAAATTTTTTTTTATCGAATAATACTTAAATTAAAAATTATTGCACAAAAGTAATTTAATTATATTTTGTAACGAAGTTCATCAAACTAAATAATACGTAAAATTTATCTAAAATATATTTTCTACTTAATTTTGGAAAAGAGTTATTATAACTATTTTAACTATAATGAAAAGTAATAAAGATAATTTTTTTAAATCCAACGAATGTTTGTGAGAACTAAAAATTAACAGAATCAGAATTGTTTAATTATTTTTTTAAATCATTAACATCAAAATTGTAATTATAATATTGTTACGGTATAAAATAATAACGAGCATTTGTAAGGACTAAAAAATATTTTAAACAAATTTTCAAGTAAAAACAAAGTAATAATAATACTAATACTAATAATATTTTTATGAAGAAAAAATTACCCGTGAAATTCATTGTATTTTCCCGTTGAATATTTGTGTTAAAAGTATAAGTAAAGCATCCGCGACGTGTATTGTTATATCACTAGTTATTATTTTGCAATATTTTAACAGAAGCGTTCCAACAAAACAACTGCCATTTATTTATAATTATTTAAATATTACGGATGGTCAAAAGAGTGGGATAATTTTATACTATATAAACCATATTTTTATTATTTCTATAATATATTAACTATTTAAATAATAATTGTTTTATTTTATATAAAAAATTCCTGTTCGGTAAAATATTTTATTAATTATTTTAAAATTTAACTACATTTTAATTTAAAATATATAAAATGACGACGACATAGAAAATTAAAAAACTATTTCTATAACTTTCGATATTGTTCAATATTTATAATAGATATTATACAGACAAGTTTAAAAAATCGCTTAACTTGGTATTTTTCTTTTTTAGAAATAGTCCATAATTGATCTATCGGCGTTATGAATTTTATAAAGTATTTTAATTGAACAAAAATTTGTATAATCTATCAAAAGCTAATAAAAAAAATAAAAATACTAATACTATACTAAACTAATGTTTAAAAAATATATGTAGACGTTTAGTATAAATTAAAAATAACGATTTTTGTTTATTGTTGAATAATAGTTTTGATATTTTTGTGACATTTTAATCTTGTGAAAATGTAAAGTTTATGATTTATACTTTTACAAGTATACAAAACTAATTTAACATTCGTGTTCTGGTAATACCTTTTAAGTATACGCTTCGAACATTATTCCATTTCATAAGGATAAATAATAATAACTACGCGTCAACATTGTCGATCTAGCAATATTTTATTTTAATATACGTAATAATACCGCGTATAATTATAAAAATGCAAATAGCATTTTGTTTTTAAATATATATTTACCTAATAGTCTAGTCATATTATTTTCCCGTTCGATCTGTATCATACTTAACGATTGTTGCAGGATCACTGGTTATTGTGTCGTTGAAGGAAGCGTCTAATATAAGTTTTCGTAAGCGACAAAGAAATGGTTCCGATAACACTCGAGTAACATATTTATTCGTACAGGACGTCACAGTTTTGAAGTATTTTATTTGTTTACGTTCTTATGGTGTTTGTTTAAATATTGTTATATATTTGTTTTAATGCGCTCCTAATGTTTAGAGGACGTTTCACGTAAAAATATTGACGTACAACAACGAGATAGCGTAGTTCATCATGATGGCGTCTCCCAGCAATAAAATAAATCACCATAGGATCGACTGGCAACACTTGACGATAACTAATTTTAATAGTAGGGAGTATCACTTGCCCTCGTTCTTAGTATTCTTTATATTGGATTAACATTGTCTGCTACAAACATGGCATAAACTCTTTCCAAAATAATATTACCCGTACAGTGTGTTATATTATATAATATATTTTATACATTATAATTTTTACGTATCTTATAACTATGATCATTTACCGATAAATCCCTTATTAATATTTATATATTTAGAAAAAAAAAATGCTCGATCGATTATCAGTTTGAAAAATGAACGTTACTTCTCAAATATTCTTACGACTTATGTACTGTACACGAACTATTTGCTTACAAATAATTCGAAAATAAGTTTCGCGGAAGACAAAAATATACGTACATTTGTAGGTAGAGTATTTAATAAATTAAAATTTCTTCCATCGTTATATTTAAAATTTTATCTAATTTAAATAATTAATGTTCTACATTATATTTTATATGTAAAATATCTATTTTCTTTGAGCCTGTAATATATACTTTGGATCTATTCTATCACTTTTTTCAAAATTTATAATTATTTCATACAATTGTGTATACTTTTTAATATTATAATATTAAAATAATAAAAGAAAAACAATTTAGAGTGTTTCGTGTTTTTTTTTTTTTTTTTTTTTTTTTTTTTTTTTTTGGAGCTGACAGAAAAAAGAAAATATTATTTTAAATTTTATTCCTTTTTTATATTGCTAAATATAAATATTGAGTTTTTTATGTTTTTTCAAATTGTTTTATTCATAATATTGTTTCACAAATTATAATTTACAAAAGGTTGATATTATTTTATAATGTAATAAATTATAATGTTAAATTTTTTTTAAATTTCGAAAAAAGGAACGACTAGACTATATTTATCATTTGTTGTAAACCTAAAATGTTTATTATATCTAAAATTGTTTACTAATTCAAAAGTATAAAATAGTTTTTAAATTATAAATTAATTATTATATTTTTATTATTTGTCTACAGTTCTTTAAATTAAAATAATAATACATATTCACTATATATATTTGATGTTCATACTCGTAAATTGTTTACGAAATTATACATTTTTATATAACAATATATTTAAGTCAATAATACTCATAAAACTTTAGATTAGAAAGAATTAAATTATAATCTAAGAGGGTAAATTATTACAATACAATTATAAGTTGCGCATTATTAAGTCTGAAATTGTATAAAAAATATTATTAACGATTTTAATAATTATCATCGCGTATTTTATAGTATTTCTTAGTCATAAGCCATAAAAGGTATTAAATTAATTACATCAACATATCTATTCGCAATAGATGTTTCAAACATTCCAATAATCGTAATGTAAATGGCTTGACTTCATCCCCCATTAAATGCACCTTGAAGAATTATTGTTGATTTACAAAACTCAACATAAACACTCGACAAACATACTATATAAGCTCCGAATAAAATATTGTCGTGACACGCATAATTAGTAAGCGCTAGTTAAGTTTATTGAATCGATGATATAATATTAGGCATATCATAAATGTTGGCTGCCTCTTTGTAAGACGATTTATTATTTTATATGATTGTAATTATATAATTCTAGAATCACAATATTGTATTAACAGTGGCACAAAAAGTAAAAACGTTTTATTCCATGTACGCAATATGTCGGCATTTTTACTCAGTTAACATTATATCGTAACGCTATACCTGTCTTTTGAAATATTTTAACTTTTTTTACAAATATTCATCAGGAAAACTATAACAATAAAGTGAATAATCGTATAATAGTCTCCGTACAGTGTCTCAATTACAATTTCATTCCTTGTCGATACCGGTATAAATTATATACATATATATAAAGATTATAACACTACACAATTTATTATGTAATTATTATTAATTATATAATTTGTTTTTATTACTGTATACACGATATTATCTGTTCTCCAAAAGGGTGTGTATATTAGCAAACGAATTTCATGAATACAATAATAAGAAAATAATCGTTTTCTCGTACTTGATGAAATTAGTTATTTATTGACAATGGATAATATTTGTAAAAAACTTCTCTAGTTTCCAAGGTATTTAAACATTTCTAACATTACCTAGTAGTATGCTATTAAGCATTTAGAATCTCGATTTATTCGAGTTTATAAAAGTACTAATTAATTTTAAAAAATAACCAATTTATTTTAGAAGTCGTCAAATTATTGTGATTAATTAAAATCTCAAAAATCCCGTTTATTTTTTGGTAAATTTTACTTTTATAATACTTTGAAATCGTAGCAACATTTAAAATATGTTTAAAAATTTTAACTTCATGTTCTTATAAACGTGTATACACAATGTAAAAATGACAACATTATAACGAAAAGTATTTACGAAAAAAAATGGCAAACTGAGAGTGTTGTGGTTAAAGATGAATACATAATCGATGAAGATTTAAAAGTTTTATTTTTTTTTAATTTAGAAACAATGATAAATCGAATTTAGAAAAATAATTTCAAACAACGGTAGCAATTTATTATAATTAATCGATATGATAAATATTGTTCAAATATTATATATATATAAATTTGTATTATATCTTGAGCTCTCAAATATATGAAAATTATTCATATCCTAAATGAATATGTAGACAATTTCATCGAGTTTTCTTTTATAATTTTTAAGATGTCTTTAATGGTGATAGATGTTACGACACATAATTTTCCACTAAAGCTTAACATTTATCAAGACATTACAAATACTCATTTCTCTCCACTTACTCAGAATCTAGAAATAATGAAAAAATCTATCAATGTAAAAATAATATATTCTTCGTTTCATTCAAAATTTCAAATTTCAAAATATTCAAAATAAACAAATTGTAATTATTTGTTCGTAATATTGTGTAATATGAACTTCTTTCATTATTTAACAAAATATTTTACCATTATTTAGTAAATATCAATTAACAATGTCAATAACACATAATTTCCGACGTATTTCAAATATTTATTCATTGTCTTTCTTAAATAGTTAAAAGTAAACACAATGTCGGGATAAATTAAAAACGTCAAATTATGCATTATTCGATGTAACGTGTTTCCCAATCACCTTGGACCCAAAGAAATTCATCTAATACCAATTTACAAAAAACGAAATAATCGCGTTATCCATTTTGAATCTGAAAAAATGTTTAAAGTAATAATTTTAAAATATATACGTTTCTATTGACTAGTTATTTTTATAAATAATTATTTATAAAAACAATAATATTATAATTGAATATATCGATTATAATAGAACGTTTGATTAAATTCAAAATTATAAATTTAAAAAAAAATAAAGATTATACACCACGTGTATTATCTATGTTTAACATTATAACATTATAGTCCAACTTTCCTCAATGGCAATTTCAAAGAGCCAAGGTAATTTTAAAAAAATAAGCAAATTTTACAATATACAAAATTAAAGAACCTACAAAATTCAATAATCATAAATAGACATAACGTCATGTTTTATGTGCACAACACGTTCATCTTATTTAAAAACGTTATAAATTTCAAACAAGTTTGCAAAAATATCCATATAAAATATTTATAATTCATCCATTATTGTTCAATTATCAAATACTGACTCATTATACACATTGATATTATTATTTTATATCCCCAACCTAGACATTTTCTCCATAACATTTCAAATTGTAAAACACCATAGATTGAACTGCTTGCTTCGAATACGAAGTTATTCGTTTACCGTCTAAATCGTTTTTACGTACAAAAATAATAATAATTAAACGTTAATAATATTTTCATGAAGTTTATAGTCTACCGGCTATTGATATTTAAACTTAAATACCCGAACGTTCTAAAAAAATATAACATTTTCTAAATCCAGTCTATTTTACTCGAAATTAAACAAATATTTGATTTTCATATTGTATTATCGTTATTTTTTTCCACGACTTTTAAATTACATTATTAAACTTGTAGATATATACAACTTAAGTTCTAAATATGATTTTCTATCAAATTGTGTGCGATTTAATCATTACTGATCCGTGTCAACATTGCTTAATGAATCGCAATAATTTTTCTTCCATTCCATATTACATAATCGTTCGAAATATATATTTAATAATTCAAGAAAACAATTATTAGAAATTTATTGTTCTGTACCCTTTTTTACTATAATATAATTGTTTGGTCATTTTCGAAGCAAAAAAGTATAAAGTATATTTATGTAGAAATAAATTACTCATGATTGTTCAATCAACGTTCGACGGCGTTTTGTATATGCAATTCTTATTTCTCGTATAATCACGAGCTATACATTCCACCAATTTGCAGATACACATAATGGTAGGAACTGTATAATAACAATGAGGCGTTCTCATTATTATTATTAATTATACTTACATTAACACACTTCTCTAAATACTTAAAAATTTAATTTGTATTAATTTCGTTTATTCATAGATGTAAATGTACATCTATGTAAAATGTATTATAACTAAAGTAATAGTAAGACGTAATTTCTATTAGAAATACCCAAATGTAAATTACTTTTTGTAATTTCAAAGTATTCGCACATGATAACATAATTATAAAAAAAAATTTAAACGGTGAAAATAGTTCTTTAAAAATAAAAATTACGCGATAGTGTTATCAGAAATTACTTTACGAAATAAATAAATGCACGTAATATGAAATATAAAAAGACACGTAGATCAAAACGTTTTATTTTTATTGCATCATATTTTTTCACGGAACAAAGTATATCATATGACGAAAATCACTGATAGACATTGTGTTTAAGTGATATTGTGAATACAGTAGAACAAATCAAATATTGATTATTTTATAAAATATGATACGTTATAATATTGAATACAGAGATAGCTAACACGTCATTGAATACTTGTGTATTATAATATTATTGATGGGAATCTCTAAATTGAACCAAATACAATTATACTCTGGGTCAAGAAATATGATACACGCTCGCGAATGCACATGGGTACGTCGCAATAATTTTTGCAACGTTTTTATAGGAACTCGTTAATTATTGTTGGACATAGACCACAGTGTGATTCAGTGACCGTTAAATTGATTCCAAATATTAGGCAAATTGCCAATTCATTCCAATTCTAGAATTGGCTCCCAAAAATAAAAATGTTATAATTCAATTAGCTCCTGTAAAGAAAAATAATACACACGTGTACATACAGGTACTAAATATAAGACTATAACTAGCTTTAAGACGCAACTTGAATATGAAAACGTTTATACAGGATAATAGCAATATATATATATGTATACAGTATGCAGCCTGCGAAATTAGTTCAAGTACTTCGTCTGGTTGACACTAATCGCTCCACTTCACTTCGCAATCGAAAATTAACTCTAACTTGTCGCAAAAAGCCACAAAAACCATATCGGGGAATACAGCAAATACATGTTAAATAATCGAATACTCTATGTTAGGAAAAACGTCAAATATCGGTAGGTATTCAAAAATAATAAGTTCGAAAATGGAAAAATTCGCTAGATTTTAATTGTACGAATTCGTACCAAAAAAAAATTGCGTATTATAAAAGTAAATTGAAACGTACGTTTTAGGGAAAAAAGCCGATTCGATTACCCCGGATATTTGACGGTACCACCGTAAATCATAAGTCGCATATACCGCGACGACGGTAACGGGTTGTGGCCGTGGCGTAGCATGGTATCTGTACTGTGACAGATCAAGTGGTTCTAACGTACGGGCTACAGCCGTCTTTGGCGACGTAATAGCATTTGAACAGAAACGCAGCTACCCAGGCGGATGCGACGACCACTAGACAGAAGCCGCAAACGTAAAACGCGATCGAGACAAATGGCGGGAACATCAACAGATCGACGGCTAGTTGCGCAACACCTTTACCGAGCAACGTAGCAAAATACGAGACGGCCAACCGTTCACGGCCCAACACGTGGACGGCGACTAACGGTTCGAGTCCGATCGCCGCGCCGGACGTTAGTACGAACGCTATAAGCGGGACGTACAATGACGATAGCAGCGACGACGGTTGTTGCTCCGACGACGTGGACGGTTTCTGTTGAAACACTTCCGACGGGTCGACGCGGTCTGCCGTAGATAAGAGGACGACCCCGCCGATGGCCATGGCCGCGGCGTTTAGGTAAACGGACGCGGAGTCGCCGGACGACAGCAAGTCCGAGACGACCGGCGCGAACAAACGACCGGCAGCATCGGCGGCGGCCAATTGAAGCGGCGTGGTCGCGCGCCACGGGACGGCGGCAGTCGCGGTAAACGTAGCGTACGCCAGATGGCCAACCGCGTTGGACGTCGACACGGCCACGAACTCAGCGGTAGGTTTGCCACCGTTGGACAACCATTGCCGGATGGTTCGAATGACATTTCTCATAGGGTATTTTTCATCGTCACGGCCATCGTTATCCGACACGGCCACCGTATGTTGCGACAACGACGGTGACGGTGAAGACACGACGGCCGCGTAGTAGTCATCCGGCTCGATCGCCTGCGCATTGATCGACGTCTTCGAGGACGACGACGTCATCGTCGCAACAAACCGCGAGTGTTTGTCCACGGGTTTGTACGTTAACGCACACGCTAACACATTTAACAGTATTCCGGACACGATCAAAATCGCTCCTCTGGAAACCAAAATATTAATAATATTAAAACGTCGTGTTGGTAAACTTGTATAAAACAATAACGAAATATCGTCGTTTTAAAAACAAAAACAATTTTAAACGAATTTAGACGAAATTATCGAATTGCGACATGTTCCAAGGACAAATAAAATTGAAAAATGGTTATGAACCAGAATGATTAAGGATTATAATAAATTGTAAAATATTGAAAATATTGTCCGTTTTTCGATTTCTGCCGAAACAATAATAATACGAATCGAATTACACCGCGGCTGTAGATTGTATAGCTACGTATCCCGAGTATGTTATCGCAGTGGTTAGCGTAAGTTCTAATAGATATTTTTTAATAATAATAAAACTACGAAAACGCCAATTTAGATTCGTAAATATGTACTTAGATTCTTTCAGCAAAACGATCCCAAGATAGAATAAAAATGTGCTCTCCTAAACTTTCTGAATACGCAATGACGTATCTCGCATACTCTTTTATGACCATGACGCGTTAGAATCTCAATATACGTATGCTATAAATATTATTTATACCTGTAGCCGTAGGACGAAGTGAGAAATTTGAGATACGGAGGTAGTGCTAGCGAACCGACCGTGGTGCCGACCAATGACAGCCCGTTAGCGAGACCTTTGCGCTCGTTGAAATACTCGTTGACGATCAACATTCCGGGTGGATAACAAAGGCCCGCACCAAAACCCACCATTATGCCGTAGCTGAAAAATGATAAAACGTTTTAAACGTTAAATAAATAACGCTTAAACGAAAACAAACATTTCCCACGCGTATACAATAATTGTTATTATAATATGTTATCCAGGCAGCCGCGTGCGTGCAAGTCTCTCAAAATTATATAATGTACCTAATGTACAAAAAAGGTGTGGAGTTTGCGAACGAACTGGACATCATGCCGACGGACGCTAGAATTCCGCCCCAGAACATTACGGCTCGATGAGAGGTCAGTTCGCACAGTAAGCATGACAGTGACCCTGAAAACACACGATTAATGTATTTATTATACTTGCTGTAATTAATTATTTGAAAGAAAACGGATTTGTACCCCGGTTATTTCGTAAACTGGGCAAATTCATATTATTTTTACTCGATCCACGAACTGTAGTTTTAATCGCGATATTTTATTATTGTAAAATATTATATATTTTGTATGAAACTATCGCTATTATTCTTTTTTCAATAATCATATATTAGATGTAAACCGTATAAAGTATGATAATTGAAAGATGGTCGATTAAAATTTAAGTAACTTAAATTGATAATCGTCGCGCAGTTAAACTGGACAATTTTTTTATACGTTCGTTTCATGAATATATTAATCATTCAATATGAAATCGTTATATCATTAACATTCCGATGGCAATTATAATATAAATATGTTTAGAAGTATTTATTGTTGGGTATGCGGGACGTAACGTTGTAATTATTTTTTTATTTTCTAACGTACAGACACCATTCAAACAGGATAAATTAAACGCTAATGATTACATTATAACTACCTGCAATATCGATAATATGTTTTACTTAAAAGTTATTTACCAACATACGCATAATTATTTTTAATAACGATACTACGTTATTATATACCTAATATATTATAGAGTCGAAAAAATCACTCGGAAACCCGACAATTTTTAACCAGATGGCGAATTCACTTTCGACGACGTACAATCGGTAAATTTGAATAAAAAAAACCCAAAAAAAAAAAAACGTATATCATATAAAATGTCACATATATTATTACGAAACGTTGAAAATTGTATACAGCCTGATCCGTATAACGTGAAATTTTTTAATTTAAATAAATATTCATTAACCAAAAGATGTACAGCAAAAATAAACGTGTTCTACGTTATTATGATACGAGACACTTTATATAATATCTCAGTTGGTTTCAAAGTGAACGTGATTATATGTTAATAGATTAAGTCGAAAATTATGCGATAAAACGAAAAATCCTCTGGTAGATCGAACAACAATTGCGCGACACGTATTGGTGCTTTGTGTGTTGGTAATCGAAATCATATAAGTAATACACTCAACAGCATACCGACGATAAATCGCAAATGACGAGAAATACGCTACGTACGTTAACAAAATTTTAATCTCACGACTCTAATAATTTATGCGAACAATGCGAACGTGCATTGTGCATTATTATTTATCTACCAAGAACGCATTAAGTATTTCTATATATATATATCGACGGACTTTGCACGCGATTAAAACAAAGGTAGCATCTGAGCCATGGATGTCTATTTAAAGAGACCAAATATTTTAGAAGAACATTATTATTTTTAATTTAAAAGTAATAATAAATTGTTAAATTGTAAACAACGATTGTAAGCTGAATTCAGTTCGTTAGTTATTTATAGTTTTTTCGAACTACAAATTTTAAAGACTCAAAAAAAATACAATTAACGAATCTTGAAATATTTTTAAAATAGTATATTATACCTAGTTTTGTATTAAATCGTTTATCTTTTAAAAACAAAAACTGTTTATGTCCTAAACGAAAAAATCAACAATTTTACCAATATACCGATACATTTTTCCTTCGCTTTAAAAGTCATTGGAAAAAATCTAAAAACACGTCAATTACTGTTATACGTAATTTTCCACCGGAAAGTCAATTAATATTAATCGTCAAGCGTATTTCTTTTATATGAAAAATATTCACATAGAAATATATACATAAAAAACACGTATCGTTGTAAAAACAATACAATCCATTGTATATTTGTTAATGGAAGTATACACGTTTGAATTTTAAACCAACTGTTTTACTTTGTACGATTAATTTTTATTAAGACTCGGACAATTGTTGAATATCGTTCTCGGATGAACGCTACGTGGCACCATGACGAATATTGTATAATTAGTGTGTATTACACCATTTTCGTTAGCGATTAACCAAAAAAAAAAAAATAGCACACACCCAAACAGACCGTGAATACCCGTGGTCAATTATTTCAGCCTTACCAAAAGTCATAATTTCCCCCTTTAAACGTTACTGGGTACACAATTGTGTTATTCAATTTTCTTATTAAAAAAATTATTCACGTTTAAAAATATTTTATAAGAGTACTCTTCTGACAAGCAACAAATTCACAATTTGTCATTCTGCAGTGAGATGATACCACATTGTATATAATATAATTTATCGTTCTTAGAATTACATATTAGAGACCAACTCGTTTATCAGAAAATCGATTATACCTGCTATGTAAAACATCAAATTGAAGGTAGTCGATATCCAACGAGATACGAAACCGTTTTTCGACTCGAGCTCATAAATCCCGACGAATTCATCCAAAACGTTTAACCCGAACGACCCAAGCATGCCGGGCAGCAGGAAATTAGCAAATGCGCATCCGCTGACCACGTACCAGCCCCAGTCATCGATTGGTGAAGCAATTCCGTATCTCCGCTGCGACAATGGTTCTATACAATAACAACACATTATAATACTCATAAACTACGAGGATTTTTACCTAAATAATAAAAATCACGAATTATATATAATATCCACAAATATAATTAAAACGAAAAACGTTTCGAGTACTAAGCATTGCATTGACTTGATATTCACAAACTATATTCAAAAATATGTACGCGCTATGCACCCAATACATAAGTCCAAAATGCCCAAATTAAAATATGGACAGCGAATTTTTTTTTTGTAATGTCCGTGTAAATACGAAATGTATACGTACGCACTTTTGTCTTGAAGCATGTATGATGATTCGTCGAGCGATTTTGTAAGATCATTTCTTCTTTTCGTCATTTTTGAGTGGGTAACGTCCTCTTTTATATATCAGTCACAAACCTAACTATAACACCAATCACGTCACCTGACAATGATAAAACAGTAACAATAATATTTCTTTTTACATCAATATGGAAATATACGGCGTGTCATATATTATGAAATAACATAATTTTCAATCCCTTAGTGAATATCTGACTTTATGTGCGATTGAAATAGTGAAAAGCACTTAAAGTATAAATATTGCTCGAGAATAATACAATTAATTCACACGAATTGCGAAAATTATTAATATATATAAAACGCTTTCGATTCAAGATCTTATTAATAATGAAAAAGTTTGTATCTCGATAGTTTTACGTGTTTTGCATGCGCATCTTCCCAATACACCAAATAACCAACGAGTAATTGATAAATTCACTTAGATTTATCTATTTAAACGATTCATACATTTTAATTTAAACAAACCACAGCGATAAAAAGTTTTAACGCGTTTATTCTTTAAGCTTAAACTTCCCTACGGTTTTACAACTGATTGTTAAATTTTAGAACGTCAAAACAAATTTCATAGAATGCAATACAGATAATTTTTTAAACGCGTATTCTACCAAGAAAATTATTTAAAAACCGCGATACGTTGAACCTTAATGTATTCACGCACAAAGTAATTTTTACCGCATACCTATAGGTATTATTTTGTATTAATTATATATATATGGGCGTATATAACATATCTATTAAGACAGTGCAACACACATTTGGTATTGCAAATTCTACTCAAAGCGAAACGTTAACACAAAACGAACGATCAAATACGAATGAAACGGATTAATTTATTACAAAATAGTTAAGCGTGGTTAATAGTGATTACTTATAATATTACTAAATGATATTATAACGACGCAGCTGCGACAAAGGAGCGATCCCGGAAGCCAATTATAGAATCAGCTAACGTGTGAGAGAGAATAATAACGCGATCGTAATAAAAAATAATAAATAATACACTACACAAAAACTTTTATCATTCGTATTTTAACTAGCGTGAAAATTAAAAGATATTTAAAACAAGTTTAGGACTGCTCTACTGCATTATGTTGATTTACCTGTAAGACGTAGTACGCGGAATCTTTATTACGACACCGTTCAAAATGATCGAGAGTCCAGAAAAAAAGATAATAAAAAACATGGAAACAACTACATTTTAAAATGGTGTATTAACGTATTTTATTTTTCGCGAATATTCAAAAATAATTGTGCAGTTCGTTACTATACAACCGAACCACGTGCACGCAACGCGCGCGACTAAATCGAAATATATTGTTAGATGTTTAAACATAAAAAACAAATACTCACACACGTTCACGGCATGTTAAGAGTTACGAGATAAGCGACGTGATTGTATGTTTGTGACGTATATATGTTTGCAATAGATTAATAGACCACTGGCGTATATGTGCTATACACCGAGTTTGACTCATCTACACTTCTCGCAGAATTTAATGATTAAACAACACACGTATCAAATTTTAAACTCTGTACAAAATGACGTTATAATAATCATCATTGTATATTCGATATAAACTATATAACGTATCAGAGATTAAAACGCCCACGTCAATGCTCTTTTCAAACGTTTTCCATCGATTAATGATCATTATCGTTATAATATATACATATATACATACATACATATATATATATATATAATTATATATTTTTTATTATCATAATTGAACTTTAGCATACTATATCCGGAACGTACTTCAAATGAACTACTCGTCATTTATGGCACGAAATAATAGTATAATAATATTATATATTAGAAATAATAATATTCATCGGTCCATAGCTAAACCACCTGATGCACGTGGTACCTATTGTGATACCGCTAAACATCGAGATTACAATTACGTGATATCTATCGATTGGAATCGAAAACAAACATATACTTTAATTATCTGGAAATCGTGTTTTAGTTAATTTGATCGATCGTTTGGGAATCTGTATATGAAAACAATTCTAACCTAAGTCTCCAGCATGTTATTCTATCGATTGTAACTGTAGCGCTCTTGTTTTCTCTTTTCAACCATATATACATAAAAGATAAATACAAAAATAACTATGTTCAATTTATATTCAATATCTAAGATTACTCGAGAATTAGACATTTAGGTATTTCAATTTTGAAAACAATGGCTAAAATATAAAATTTTATATATTTATACTTCGTTATATGATTTTAAACACATATAAATGGTAAAATTTGTGTAATTATAACGATACCATTTATATTAGTTCTTGCGCTTCAACGTTCAATGATTCGTTAAAATGGTCTCGTCAATTTTCAGTGACTAAATTGATTACAATACATTACTGTAATGTTGAAAATGAGATGTCGAAACCCGTTCCTTGTTTATGGCTCTATAAAGTCTATGAGCTCATAAATAACTTGTCGTTATAATAAACAGGTCACCAATCAAA
This sequence comes from Geopemphigus sp. TES_GeoC_2020, assembly GCA_025469175.1. Classification (NCBI taxonomy): domain Eukaryota; kingdom Metazoa; phylum Arthropoda; class Insecta; order Hemiptera; family Aphididae; genus Geopemphigus; species Geopemphigus sp. TES_GeoC_2020. The sequence continues at coordinate 15,871 of JAIPRN010000343.1, read as the reverse complement.
AATGTTCTCGACAAACGATATACAAAAATTTAAGCAAATTAAAAACTACATACTTGGTAATTGTACACACAAGTTTCATATTTAATCGTATTTTTTGGGTTTTAATCCGAATCATGACATTAGAAACAATGGACCACTAATGGCAACCAGTTTAAAAATATCTAGATTCGTCTCACGCAGTTCTTCTATTTTTCATATCGAGTATGTCACACCACTTTGTTGGTATATATCTTATGGTTGTAAATAACCGTTTTGATTAATTTTACATTAACTTACCATGTGTTTACAGTAGAAGTTTCGTTCAAATAATGTTGTACATTCAATATATAACATTGCACAATAAAAAATACAACAAATTTGATTATAATTAAATCGAATTACTTATAAATAAAAAAATATATTTTAACTTGGAAAGTATTTATTGATAATAATATAAAAATGATGTATACTAGATAAAATGTGATATAACCGTAAAGCCATTTAGTATGAATATATATAGAGAAAAATATTGAACCAAATGTGTGCACGTAATTCATAATTAAAACGGGTCCCATAAAAAATCGATAATTTTACGACTGTCAGTTACTATAATGTCAACTCATGAGACATTATATACAGGTATATACACCGTATTTATAAAATTACAAATCAATTAATTATTTTCTTAAAATGTAAAGAAAAATTTAAAGTACTAAACAAATTTAGAATAAAATTTGATAAATAAAACAACACGCGTATATATAATAAGCGACTATAAAAAAAGTAAATATATTATATTAATATAATTGAACGTTTTTAGACAATTGCTCACCAATGCAAAGGAAATTACGTCAAATAAAACTGATAAAAAGAAAAGTCAATATTTTTTTTCTTGAAATAATAATGTAAATTAACATGAATCTTATTTTTATCTGAAATTTAACCTTAAAACCCATAATATAAACAGATACTTAAATATTTAAAACTAAAAAACGAAAGAATATAACTTAAGTCTATAGTGTGTGTGTGTGTGTGTGTGTGTGTGTGTGTGTGTGTGTGTGTGTGTATATTAATCTGTATAAAATGATAAAAGGTCAAGGAAAAATTAATATCTCAGAAAGAAACTGACTTTTTTGTGGTAAAACATTCACATATGATTACAATAATAATAAAACCCTATTATGAATATATTTATTTAATGACTATACATATCTAATAACGTAATTAGTTATTTCAACGTTATCAATAATATTCAAATATAATTATAATGTACTGTCACGTTTTAAATGATACATGGAATATACCATGATTATCTAGTAAATGCAATCATTTTTATCTTAGTCAATATTATAAGTTTAATTTTTAATTAATATGCAATACTTTTGGGCTATAACAAACATTTATTTCATTTTAACTACAAGATAATTGAAATATAAAATAAAAATATTGTTTACACATTTTTTTAATAAAATAGGTATTTTATTAATATAAATTTTAGAAAAAATTGTGTTTATAAAAAATTAAATGACGTTACATCGTTAATGTTTGAATAAATTTTATCCATAGTTTACATTTAAAATTTAATCAATTTTCTAATAAATTGTTATTTAATAGCGACTTCGGAGAAGTCTCTATTAAATAACAATTATTATTAAAGTCTCTCTTTTAATAACTCGCCTGTCTGCCCTCGGCACGAAGGTAAAGTTACTTGTGACTTCAATCATATAATCATTGATTGTTCGGGTCTCGACATATTTTGCCATCAATTTTTTAATTTTCTACGTAACAATAACATAACGGTAATTAATCCGCCAATTATTCTAAATAGCAAATTCCCTCATATAATAAAGGAAACAATTAAATTCATCAAAGCTGATAGGTTCTTCATTTAGGTCTTTCTGCATTTTTTTTTTTTTATTAATAATATTATTTTTATAATTAAATTTTTTTTTTTTGTATTAATATTATATTACTTTTACTTTTTATTTATTAATAGTTGAGCTGTATTAATATATCGTTAGAAGCTAATAAAACTAAAAAAATATAAAAATAAATTATTTTTTATTTGTTTACGAAATTTTCGGTGTCGATTACCGGCCGTAAATCATTAATTGCGTGTCGTATGAAAAACGTATTTAAAATAAATTTCAAAAATATTACGAGAGTATTTTAGTTTATATGATATATACTATTAATTCTTATATAACTGAATACTTGAATGAGTAAACACATTATTGTTGTTATTGTATTCGCTGGTTTTGTATTAGATTAAAGTAAAAATTGCATCAATCAAAAAAAATTGAATTCAATGATAAACGTATCTGTTTATTTATAATATACTCTTATATTTTAATTAAATAACATGGCGATTTATAATATACTTTATACACAAATATGATTATTATTCAAAACGAATTAAAATATATTTATATAAACATTAGGATGATCTACAATATATATAAACCTAAACTATATTATTATCACTAAACAGTATTACGTAAAATTAATAATAATACAATATTATTTTGTAAGTGTACAATAACATGGTCAATGTATTTTAAACTTCGATAAATTTAATAATTACTGTCGATTTGACTTACAAAATATTTCGATTTAATAGTAATTATATTATATTTACGTTATAAACTATATTCTATGTAATATACGATATCAATTCGGACGAAAACAAAACGCGTATAAAATTTTGAAAAAACAACGTATAACCATATTAATATTCAACATTATATTATAGTAACATTATAACAAACACGGAAGAATCGTAATAAATAACAGGTACTAACAACATATAATATAGTTTAGACATTATATTTTCTACGTTTAAATTCGTCATATTGGTTTCGAAAAATATACCATCACATATCTAATCATGGGAACAATAAAAGACTAGTGGTTGGATAATGAAAGAAGAGATGGGTATTCGGAAGAAAAGAGCCTAAGTAATAATACATAAAAAAAATTATAAGTACTGGGCTATAACAATATAATATATACCGCCGTATAAAATAATTGTATATATAATATACACATCACTGAAATCCAAGTCAAAAGTCGAGGAAGAATCGATAAAAAAATATATATATATAAAACAAGTATAATGTGTGTTTCAGATGCAATATTGTTATACGTATTTTTATACATAAAAATACGAGGAATAAAATATAATTTATTACAATATTTACACGCGCGTTGTATTATGTCCGAATAAATAATTATTATAACTACATGCCTCGTATTAATCGTTCACTGAATTTGTAATATTATATAAATGAGGAACTTATCGTTTTTATGTATACGAAATACGATTTTTATTTCCCATTTAAACCTAAGTGTCGTACACAATACAGCATTATTATTAATTTCTCGATAACCGTATGTATATTACATTGTATAAGTGAAATGAGTATATGTGCACTGTATGTAATGTAACGGCGAATTGTTGAGCGTGCGACGTGCGATTTACAATAATAAAATAATCGTTCGCGTCAATGGCAGATATATAACCATAACTTACAATAATTATAATCGTGAAAACAACAACAATAATAATAATAATACAATGCGCGTAAGTCTAAATAAAAATCAGTCCTTTCGCTTTGCGGTAATTGATCGTAATGTCCCGAATATCGTCTAATGTCTTTGGTGTCGAGTTGTATTTCGGTCACATGTGCGTGTTAATATTTAGTGTATTTGTATAATTTTTTATACGTAATAAATATACTGTTTCGATAACGTTATTGTTCGGTAATATGATAGTAATAACTTACTAACCGTACACGTCGGAAAATACGCAAATTTATTATTGTATTGGGCGCGTCGTTTCGGCAATAACGTAAATTCGACGTAATTATTCATACAATAGTTCGGATTTAAAAGGTCATTTGTTTTCTATCGTAATAATAATCTAGATTTAAGTTTATCGTTTAATACTCGTGTATATTACACGAGAACATAAATTAATTTTATTTTTACTAAAACGTACTCGACATATTTTTTCATTATTAAATTAACGGTTAAAATGAAGTTGAGTATATCGGTTAAGTTTAAAATGTTACAAAATTATGGTTAACTTTAATCAATTTCTACCTCTATTTTTTATTTCGTCGTAAGTTTTTTTCAGACATACACATTACAGAACAAATAAACAATATAACCTGTAAAATATCATCTTTGCCGATCCTGACGTCACAGAAGTAAAAGTTCCGAAAATGTGTTACCGAGTTTTATTTGAATATACATTTCAGACCCCTGATATGTTAAAATCGTAACAATTGCTGCCGTCTAAGATAAACTTACAATCTATACATTAATATTAATGTAAAGAATTTTGAGATTTTTAAAATATTTTAAAAACATATACACGTACACAGAATATGTATAACAGAATATTTTCATTTACGCTTATGATCATTGTACACAAAAAATATGGTAGATAATGTTTGCCATCACAAAAACGACGAAGGTAGTAACAGAAAATAGAATTAAATAAAAAATAAAATCGATCTTTAACCCTTAAACAAAACGGATTTACGTATGTATGTTTAGAGGTGTTTCATATAAATAAACGAATATTACGGAATACGCACATTAGCCATTCGGATATTAATATATACGATATAATAATACGTGTAGTGTACGAATAAAAATAAAAACACGAGTACGGATGGTAACTAAAATCGAACGATTGAAATTAGATAAAGTATGTGATACGTAAGTAGTAATATTTATTTTAATAGACAAAATATCTCACGTGGTATCACGAGTGGTCTTGTTGAAACACAACCCTTCCCCTCTCCAATTACGCCACAATGTTGGTGTGTATGAGAGTGATAAAGAAAATCTCGTCTGCCATAGTAGACCCTTAAACATAACGCGACTCTTAAACGAGGAAAAAGTAAATAGGGAAGAGGGAGGAGGGGACTGTTGTCAACGGTGTTGGTGGTTTTTCTTCAGGAACGGCGTCAACAGCCACACGGAAGCGCCGAAAATTAGTATGACACCCATACCATGGAACACGGGCCTATATGAGCCGATCATTTCGAATATGTAGCCGGCCACAGGCGGCCCGATGAGCTGCACAAACCCGTTGCAGAACAACGATATCCCGTACGACGAAGACAGCCGCTCTTCGCCGAGCATGTCGACCATTATGACGGCTGTGATGCCAACTACGATACCGGAACCCAAGCCGAACGCGGCGCACGCGCAACACATGGTCGGGTAGTCATCGGCGAACGGCAACACGAACAGCGCGACGCCCGACAGCACAAGACCACTCAGGTAGTAGTACCGTTTGTCCAGTCGGATCCAATCGGACAGGGTGCTGCCCCCGATGCGGCCTACCAGGTCGAGAACAGCTACCACGGACAGTAGATACTGCGAGCTACTCTTGTCGTGGCCGATGCTAATGGCGTACGACGGGAGCAGGATGGCCGTGTTGGTGTACCCGATGGCCGTGGTAGCGTTCGACACAAGTATGACGATAAACAGTGGGTCGGACAGAAGCTGCAGCGCCCCAGTCACGGTCTTCCAACGAGACAACGGACCGCCATCTTCCGCGATCCGTTGTTGTTGTTGTTGTTGTTTTTGTTGTTGTTGTCCGGACAACCGCCAATTGTCGCTATGTTGCTTGTGGTGCATTTGTTGGTGCTGCTGCTTGGGCTGCGACTCTTCGTATAAGCTGACCAGCGTACTCCCGTGGAACGGCGTGCTCACGTACCGCAACGACGACAGCGACGAACCGTTGGCCTTGATGGCGGCGGATGTCGGTGCCAGATGGTGTTGCTGTAAATGTTCAGCGCCTCCACCAACCGTCCGCAACAAGCCGCAACTGCTAAACGCCAACTTGGGCGAACCAGTCGCTGTCCAGTCCGTCTTGCTGTTCACAGATGCGATCACCGTCAAACCGCCTCCGGACAACAGGTACCGGTCGTCAGTCGGTATCTTCACGCTGGACGCGTTCAGCTCGTTAACGATTACGTAACCGTTGAGATTCTGCGCCAGAAGTGACACTGTTTCCTGCAATGACCCGTCGCCGTCGTCGTCGCCGTGGTTACCACTTCTCAATTCCGTCAGGCTCTTGCCACCTGCCATCGAGTTCGCGTCCACCGCGGCCATTGCCGAGACCGTGGATACCGCATCTACGTCGACCGCACCGCCGCCGTACGCGCAACAATCCGGCAGACCGTCGTCTACACAACAACAATTACACTCGTTTATGTACCGCTTGACCATGTGCCGCTCAACAGGGTGGTACAGCAACGCACCCACCCAGACGTTGAGCGTGAGCGCCCCGAGTATCAACACCACCTCCCTGCAACGCACACGTACGGAAAATACACTATTAGCGATGCAAACGGATACTTTAATAATAATATAACAAGCCTACGAATGGTTTTGGAACTTCTACGGTGAAGCAAGTTTTCCAAAACCAAAGGTGTTTGTGTGCGTGTACATGTGTGTGTATATATCGTATAATTATGTATAATAGTATAAATGTGTGTGTGTGTCGTATGATTATGTGTAATAGTATAAATGTGTGTGTGTGTAGAGATGAAAAATGTACATGGATTCGGTAACTATGGTACATTTTGATGTTTCAAGTACCCTAGCTCTATATAAGCACCCGCCAATAACATCTTTCTTCTGTTCAATAAATTTATGGCCATAGTATGAAAATTTTCATTATTTATATCATTATTATATATTTATTTATTATTAATATATTACCTATCTACCTTGTTTTTATACATTTTTTTAATGGCTCTATGGTTATTAGCCCACCAAATAATTGTAGAACCTGATGCTCATAAAGATTATTGTTTTACTTTTATATACCTAAAATAAATAAAAAAATACTCGTAGATTACTTATTTGTACATATTATTGAGATAATTATGCAAAATTTATGTGAAGTTATTTTAGTTTTATTTATTAATCGTTTCTTCGCTTTACAATTATGTCTTCAAAGAGACGTATTAATTCTTAATTTATTAAATAAACTATTACAAAATAAATATTCTATTAAGATATACGAATTTATACTTTTTACAAATGGTATCGATATTATTCCTGAGTATAATATACTTTTTTTAATTATAATTTTTTTTATACTCTTATACAAAATATACAACATAATATATTCGATAATTTTATACAACGTTAATTATTTTTATATTTTTAACAAAATTGTCTATGTTTACCATAAGCGTAATTTAAATTAATTAAAACAATACATATTAGATAAGTTATTTATTATGTAGCTTCTCAAAAAATATAAAATCTCACGAAATTTATAAATAAATTAGTTAGAGCTAATTTACGTAATTTAGGAAGACAAATTGTATAAATTTTCAATTAATAAAACGTTCACAGGTTCATAGATAATAAAATGTTTGGCCATATGTTGGCCCATTTGAATTAAAAATGTTAGAACCATTATATATATATTGTATATAATAAATTCAAAAAATTGTTATTAAAATGTATAATATAATATTTAATATAAGGTCAAATATTAACAAATCCCAATCATAAAAAATAATATAAATTATAACTTATGTTTCTTTTTAAATTCGATAAATAATACTCGATAATAATACGTTTAAATTTAAGATACAGTGAAATGGTGAGGTACTGTAAAAAAATTGGTAAATTTACTGGCCTTACATCTCTAGTGTGTAATGTGTATGTGTCAGGGTGGTTTTTTTTTTTGTACTTGTATCCGTAATTTTCGATCAAGCAGCCCAGGAACGGCGGTAAGAACATGGAACCGAGGCAGCTGCCCGATATGGCCACCCCGTTGGCGAACCCGCGATACTTGACAAAATAGGAAGTTACGATAAAGATTCCAGGCGGAAACGCCAGACCCGCTCCGCAACCAAACATCACCCCGTAACTGAAACACGAAAAACGCCTGGCTATTGGTCATAAACGTTTATATTTTTAAACGAATTTTTCCTTAGTGAATGCGCTAGATGTCAAGGTGGTTGACAGGATGTCGGTAGATCTAACCTTGACACCCTTGCAGTTTAATTGGTAATTTGATCACCCCTATCATAAGCCTTCGAGTTAAAAATATTCAAAGCTGCAAATTTATCTATGATTCATGAGCTTTTCCACTTTATTCCACTGACTCTTAACCGTACACGCGAGCTTCAATGTTTTAACTTTAAATGGCATAGTTCACTTAAAGATATTTCAAATTCTCATTTAACTAATATAAAGTTATTAAGATAAAATTAACATTTTCACAATTTCGAATTATATTTTATAATTACATTTTATCGTTTTATTATTCAGTTCACAGAAGATATATAGTAAGAACAATTTTATATTACTCACAATTCCTAATTAATAGTTTTTTTTATTTCGTTATCAATAATCGACTATTAATCATTGTTAATAGTAAAATTCTACTGTCGCCTCGATTTCATATTAATCGTATGACGCAAAGCATTGACATTCATATTAATCGAAAATATTCGTACATTTGAAAACTACCGATATTATAATATTACAATGTTGTATAAAAAGTGGTCAGTGAATTAAAATAAAAATAACGAATAAAATTATTGTTGGTAATAATATTCTATTAATGTCTAGAAACACCGACGGTATAATATTGTTCGATTAAAGACAATAAATAGTATTAAATTGTAATTTTTTAAATTTAGATTGTCGACAATTATTGTTCGATTAAAAGTCGAAAAATCGGTAATTCGGTCATTTTTAAAATTATTAATCGTATAATTCGGTTTTAACTTCTAATAGGCTTGTAATCAGTAAATTAAGTTACTATGAGAAGTGATTGCTCCCCTTTCTCCCATTGGTGTACGTTTTTTTTTTTTTTTAATAATGCTTCTCGTTATTATTATTCTTATAATTGTCTCAAAAAATAACATTTATGGATAAGCTACTGTGAGAAATGTGTGTTACCAAAGCATCGATAATAATTAATTATCGGTGGAGCTCAGTGTCGCATAAACAAATAAGAGTTTATTTTGATTTTTAATATTTACGAAATATATATACGCGATGATTTGAATAATAATATATAATCATAGAACTTGGAATACACTGTTGTGTGTTGTTGCCGATTCGCAATGTTATATACGAGAGAACAGGAAATTGTTAAATTGTATCACCAGTGTTAGTTTCTCAATCGATCGATATGGAAGAACGTTATTTATTATATTAACTCTTCAAATAGAATCAAAAACGTTTTTCACAAAAAAAAAACCGAACAGTCGTTGGTATATATTCTTGCCCCATCCAAAATATTACGTAAAATCGATAGCCTAAAAAAATAAAAACGAATATATAAAGTTAAATTATTAACTATTATTATTATATAAAATATAAATTTTATATATAGTCATGGCGATGGTAGTGGTATCGGTCATATGAACGCGACTGTTTATTGTTATGAACACTTCAACAGTGTTTGTTTCTAATAAGATTCAAAAAACTGCGAGAAAAACATGGAAAACAAACTCCGGTCGATTATTCAAGGTATGTTAAAAACATGTCGGTTAAGTTCGACTTCGTTCGATGTCGTATGGCGTATGTCATATGCGCGCATTTTGTACAGATTAACATAGGTCGAGAGCAATCTATAGAGACGGAATAGTTTCCTAGAAAACACAGATATATCTTTACAAACACCGATATATTAATAAATATACTTATTATCTATGTATAAGACTAAAACACGTGAAAAAAAATGTTTTATCTTTGTCTGTATAGAAAAAAATTTCTTACAACCATTCAAAATGTATGTGGACCCTTTTACCCAATCATTTGTATAATAATAGTTTAATGACTTATCGACTCCGATAATCTAATAGACATGTCTTATTTTACGAGCTATTCGTAAATTCATAAACTAAACTCGTACATTAGATACTACATATCACGTTAGGCGCTTCTATTACTATAAAGACAAGCCAAACATTTTTTTATCGATGTTTATCCCTACTCTTTTCACAAAGGCTCAACATAGCCCGGTCAAAACAGTGAATTTGAAGAATAGCCGTTGTTAAAAATCAAATACCCCGACATTTTTATAAATTTTAACCAGTCATTTCGCGAGTATAAATTATTTAAATTGGATTTTTGACTGACAATTATGGAAATAATATGCGTTTTATAGTAACGGTCACAGATCGCCGTGAAAATAATGGTTAGTCGGTATAAAATCATGAGCGGTGAATTTACACAATTTCTGTCAACCTTCAATGATTATACCAAGTACGCGATATTTAACAATAATTATCATTGGTAACCACGATTTTATGTCGGTTAATATCCTAACACGTACGTGAGTTATTGGCCAAAAGAGAAATATGTTCGAATAATGGCAAATAAATACTATCAACAGAAGTATAAATATTTATTTTCTTTTACAATACGAATATTATTAGGTTTATGGACGTATACTCGATACACTATATTTAAACTTTGGTGACACATTAGATGATACTATATCTCTTATATTACATACATAAGTACTCGAGTTATAATGTTTGTACGATAATTTCGACATTATTTTTTAAAAAAACGTGTATACAACTACGTTAGACATAATCAAGTGGCGTATAACCAATACTAGCGTTATGATTTCTAAAACCCTTTTTAAAATATGCTGAAAAATATGTTAAAAATGCGAATTCCAAATCGTGACTCTTAAAAAGTACGAGGCCCCGAGCAAGAACCTTGCTTGCCCCTTACTATTGCGCCTGGAGTGCGAATGACGTTACACACTTATTTAACGGACAAAAAATATTTTAAAATCCGAAATTTATTTCGTGTTAAATATTTAATATTTAAATTATATATATATATAAACTTTATTACATTTAATTAGAGAAGAAAAACAATAATTCTATATATATATTCGAAACAAATCCATATATATATAATGTACATAACCCAATACTTTTGACCTTTGTTCAGTATTTCTATTCTAATAGCTTAATATATATACTTTCTACAGATTAACAAACGAGACGTTTATTAACGAAGCTTTATTGAAATTTTTTTTATGAATTTTCTTTATTTATTCCATTAAAAGAAAAAGATTATACAATATAAATCTTGACGCGTTAATTTGAAATTCGTTGAGGGAATTATTAAGGCCAAGTTTATAAATATAAGCCAATAGTATAAAAACAAGGTTTTGATACGAATTTTTCAAACGAGTCAAAAAAAAACTATTTTAGAAATTAAATTACTTTAAAACTATTTAAATTAAATTTTATTGATAATCTAAATATGTTTAGATCAATGTTATTTTTTATAGTAGATATAGTTAAAATTTCATAAAACTATAAATTTATTTTATATTATTAAACTGACTTCAAGGTAATTCGGAAATTTTAATAATTAATAATGGAATATCGCTGTTTGTATCCAAAATAGAACATAATATCGAACACGCAAATAGTGTACAAATAACATTTTTTAACGAAATATACATAATATTCAATTTAAAACATTTAATGTTAATTAACAATTCCAAAAAACCGACGATAGTAATTATGCGCATATTAATGGTTTAAATTTGTAATAACAGTACTGTAATACAAATTACAATTTGTTTTTTGAGTATGATATATTATAAATATCACATTTTGATCTTTTAAACTTCCTTTATCTTATATATTTTTTAATTTATAAGAAGTGTATTCAGGCAAGAAAACGTATATAAAAATAACTATGTATTTAAATATCGATTAACTTTATTGATCGTTATAATAAATTTTATATAAAATAAATCTGTAATGATATCCGCGAATATCATAATTGTGGGAACCAATACTATAAGCATATTTCAATGTAATTTGATTTAATAACGTATTAAAAAAGACACTTTAATAAATGTTGCAACGACACTTGTACTCCTCGAAATACCGACTAAATTTTTATAAAATATCAACAATAATCTCATATGGCGCGCAAAAACGGGACTAAGTCGCAACCCCACGATAAACACAGAATTAACACATTTTATTTATACAAAAAAGTTTACAATAATTACGCAAATATATTATGCTAATGGGCATGAATCAAACGAATACGTGTTCCCTAGTAAGCAAATAAAAAAGGATCGAAAAACAATAAAACAATGCACAGAAATGCAAGACACAGTACCCCGATTTTGAAGAAGTTTCATATGAGCCGGTCACCACGTCACAATATTACGGCCGGATAACTCGGATATAAAACACAGAAATTACACCCTAAGACAGCCAGAGTGTGTGTGCACTCCCGCCACGAGTCACCAAGTTGCAGAAGTCGGTATTCCGAGGGTCAAGGACTGTTCTCTGTACCAGAATTTCTGCTTCTCGACTCGTTCTTATTGTCGGTGAAGTTGCATAAGCAAACTCACAATCCCAACCTTTTCTCAGTTAACTTTACAAGTATTTCTTTTTAAATTCATTCAAATCGACAGGACTGGACAGGTAAGTAATTTGATAAAAATAATAATAACGTTCCTAAATAATTCTCGGACTCATGATCCCGAAAATAAATTTCGTAATAACTCGTTAAAAGTTCAACACATCCCCCGCTTATACCTAATACCTACATATAGGTGATTGAGTATTTATTTTCCCCAATCCCAGTTGTTTTTTTTTCTATTTTTGAGTTATTACAAATCTTACACGATTTAATAAAATTCAAATACTAACGAATTTGCAACAGAAAATTAATTTGAAAATACTTACATATACAACGTAAAAAAATGATAAGTTTATAGAATTTGAATTTAATGTTAATTACAAACGATCTAAAAAAATAATTTAAATATAACTATTTTTACGTCGAAAAATTTAGATAATGTTCTCTCTTTTTATAATATATTCAAATGAGATATGTAGTTCTATATTCATATAAAGTTAAATATTTCAGTCATACCCATGTTTTTTCGTTTTGTTTTAAACAAACAAAATCGAGACAGAAAAAACAAATACTGTAACGTCGCGTACTTTTGACGAACAATAGCAAGCGTGTAAGTATGTAAATACTTGCCTCAAGTACAGAAATGTGATGGAGTCGGCAAAATAACAGAGCATCAAACCCAGAGATGCTAAAGTACCTCCAATTAGTGTCACCGTACGGTATGAATATATCGATGATAGGTAACTTGAAACCGGACCTAAAAAAACATAAACACTAAATTAAAATAATTTTAAAAATGTTGCAGGTAAATTTAAATCAATTTAAATACATATATTATTGTCTGTATTAGAATGTAAAAGTGAGATTATAGTTCACATTTCTAAAATTCCACGACTGTTCAAAACTTGTTAAAATAGTCTTTGTTTGTTTCATTAAAAAACGTTTTAGCGCATTAAATCGAATTCCTAAAAAATACGTTAACAAATATATTATTAGAACTTATAATAACTTAATGTAAAAATATATTTTTTTTTATTTTAACGCCGAAAGAAATCATATAAAACCAATGTTGTTAACTATTCGTCGATACAGAGATAGTAATGCAAAAACATTTCCTCGATATTATTAAGCAATATAATGACGCAAATACGATTTCCTCGATGAAAGCTATGTTCTTAAATTAACTGTAGAATACAATCAATCTAAACCAATCAATTATTAGCAGTGCCTATTATTAAAAAATATTGTCGTTGCATTTAATTCAGTGACGTATTTATGGAGAGGCGGTAACAATGCTAAAGTTTTACCTCACTCTGACAAATTATTATATTTATATTTAGAAACATATTGAAAATGAGTCGTTTTAAACATTAAAACAAATTTTTTTAAAATTGAACGAAATCGTGCATTTTAATTAAGTAATCAGAATGAACAAATATATATATATATATATAAATAATTATTTTCAAATTATTTTATTCAAATATATATATATTGTGTTTCCAAATAAACAAATTTAGTAATTATAGCTGATTGAAATATCAAAACTTAAGTTTTATAAAAATATGTGATTTACAAAAATATGTAAGTACAAATGCGAAACAAATTAAATTATATTTTTTATGTTATCGAAAACAATGATTATTTAATATTTATTGAAAATGAATCGAAAATTTAACAAAATTTGAATTTGTTATAATGTTGTAAGATTCAATATTCCAAAATAAATATCAAATTTTGTTATAAGAGAATTATCAAAAATGTTCCAACTCGGTATATCCTCGCGTAATATTTTGAACACATTTTTATATGGATTATTGAACCCAAAATATACTTTGTATGCGTTACAATTCAAAAAAAGCAAAATTGAATAATATAGTTGGTAAATAAGTCAAACAAGTATTCGGATATTATTATTAAATGTATTATACTGTTAAAAATAAATCAAATTTATTTTATAATACGTGTATTGCTGTATTCGTAGATTAGTTAAAATCAAAAATGGAAAATATAAATAAAACGCAAGTTGAGACGAAGTTAACAATAAATTGTAATGATTGAAATTATGGGCGAATACTTAAAAATTATTCTAATTGAATGAAATATATTCAATATAAAATAATGTCTATTTATTGAATAGTATTCTATTTATTATATCATTTTAAACTAAATAAAAACGAAAAATAAAATTTAAGTACACGTATTATTAATTTTATTTAGTACGAAAATATTTTGTTAAAATAATATAGAGTGTAAGAATACATTATATATATATACCGTTATGTTTCTTTTAGTGATAATTTAAATCATTTATCATAAATGCTTAGACGTGTTTTAAGTATAATATTCGTCAAACAATAAGTCTTTCACTATCATTTATTATTATAGTTATTGTATTCATGCGAATTGTTGGTGCTTGAGTATTTTTGTAAAATATTTTTATCACACACGGGTATTTAAAATATTAATTACTGTTTACTAGTTTTTAATATTCGGATATATTACACAATAAAATTGGGAAAACCTATTCTATATTCAATGCTGGATCTAGAAAATTTGATGCTCATGGCTAATAAAAAAGTTGCGCTCTCTTAAATTTATATAAAATGTATTATATATTATTATTACATATACACGCGCACAAATTCAAAAAGTGTTCACAAAATATAGAATACTAAAAAAGATTAAAAGATTTCCTTCACTTTTTTAATATATACTCAACATATATTATAAGAACAGTATCATTTTTAAAATTACCCTCAAATATGCATATATTATGATATCCTATTAGCAATGGACAAAAACAGAATTTAAAATATATTAATTAATAGCTGAAAAAATGCAATATTTTAAACATCCTGTTATATAGCTATAAAACAAAAGATATTATTATATGAATAAAAAAGTAAAATTATGATATAAAGTAAATCAATAATGAGAAAAATTAATTAACAGGCCATTTTATATTTCGTTGTAAATTATTACGAATAGTTTTAAGTTTGTATAATATGTATCCTAAAATGTTCTAATTTAATCTAATACAAGCAAAATTGGTCTTAGCTAAAAAATAAAATATTATGTATTAACAGACAGTTAGTAAAATCACGGTAATAGGAAATTTAATTGTAAAATACGTTTGATTAATATTTAAAGAAGTTAGTGAATAGCCAGTATTTTGTATCAAAATAATTTTTTATGTTATAAGTATATACCTTATAAATAAGACGACTAATATATAAATTATAAATTCTCATAAGTGTAAGAATAATTTCTTTGTTTCACAAGCCTCATAAATCAAATATCGATATTAAATGTTTAAATAACACCAAATACATTAAAATTAATTTATATAGTATATGATATAAAATGAGTTAATACGTTAAAAACAATATGAAACTAATTTCAAAAGATCTGTTCACTTGTGAATATTGTGAACATACTAATACATAGGATAACAATTTTTTTTGTTCTC
>JAIPRN010000342.1:0-93289 GCA_025469175.1 Geopemphigus sp. TES_GeoC_2020 | reverse complement strand
GTCAGGTGCGTTCGTTTCACACGTATTCGCTGTATATAAATATAATACTTATTTTCGGATTTGGTGGGAAACTAGGGAAACGTTTCGGTCACGAAGAATTCGAATCGCCTTCGAATTTAAATTCAGCGCGTTCGCCCGGAAGAGTTTCTTCTTTTTTTCTCTCCGGTCCAGACGTTTTGACAAATCATACGTCCGTACACGTCATATACATCACGCGTCGTCATTCAGTAACGTACACGTGTGTGCGTACGCATATTACCTTTTAAAAGAGCAGCGCGCGATAATCGAACATTATTGCGATCACGTAACGGAAAAGCGTACCTGAAAACGGTCGGTACCGACGACGCGGCTCGCGCGGCATTTCGATTTTGTTGACGTACGCGCGTCCGTCGGACCGGCATTTTGTTCGTCGTCCACCCATCCGAAACGCTCAGTCGCTTTGTATTCTCTGTCGGTGATTTCGAATTTAAACGCGAACGTGTTTCGGTCTCCGTAACGACACGATCGTTCCGTGTATTATCGACGCACGTGTTTTACCGTTCTCTTAAGACGGCCGTCTACAGTGGCGTACTAACGGGGATAAAACCTCCTCCCCCCCCACTACAAATTTTTAGGAAAAATTTTACGAGACGTATATTTTTCGTCAATAATAACGCAAAACTAAAACGTTTTTAAACTTCAACACACGTTAAAATATAACGTGTTCGTTAAAAATTAATAATCTATTAAAGTTTGTAACGTGCCTTGTTTCGTTAGGGACATCCGATTTATTTATTTAAAAATTAACCCCCCCCAAAAAAATAAAACTCAGATATAAGTACACCACTGGTGGTCGTCTATATCCGTAGCCAGTAACGAAACGGGTACACCGCGTGCTACAGACGACCACCCGGCTAATAAAAATTGACCGCGTGTACGGTCGACGTTTTAAAATTCGATTCTACTATATCGCGACGAAACGTTAATGAGCGAACTATGTACCCATTCAAAGCGAACGATTTGATCCGTTCCACTCGCGGACGAAATGGTGTCCCGTCCGCGACGGACGAAATAATTCTTTCGTCATTTTCGACCGTTTCAGAATGACGTTTAAATAATGCGCCGAAAGAATAAATATTCCCGATGGGCCGACAACGAGGTTAGAGGAGGGTAGTGGGGGGGGCGCGGGTAAAGAAGTGTTCCGTTCCGGATACGGGCCACAAGAGACGACGGATATTAACGGGATTTACGGCCGTACGACGGCGCGGCGCCGTGCAACGATAGTACGGGCCGCGAAAAAAGTCCACACGCCGTTGTCGTCCCGAGAAAATTGGCGTTACAACCGGTACGCGTGGTATTCCCAGCGCAATCAATCTCGGCCTACGACAAATTGGGAGGCGCGTTCTGACAGATACGGGAGCTGCCCGAGAGAAACAGAGCGCGCGTACAACGTGCGTATGTGTATGTGTGTGGGTGTGTAGGCGTGGGTGTGAAAGAAAGACAGAGAGAGAGAGAGAGAAAAATAACGTTTAATAATGAGAGGAGACGTTCTCCTTTCACGAAGAAAAACGAGAGTACGACATAATGACTTTGAATAGGAAGGTGAGAAGAAAAACTCCGATAATTATTCGCGAATTCAACGTTTCCGGCCTTCAATTATTTTATACTCGAGTGTAGTTTTTTTTTTAAGCGTTCCGCCGATATTATCGTCGTTAGTTCGGGTAAATGGGGAGGGGGTTCGTATACGAACAGAAAGAAACCCCGAAAAATAATAATAATACGTTTATTCTTTTTTTAATTTCGATAAATACGCCGTTTAAACGCGCGCACGAGTGACTTTATCTAATGAGAAATCGAATCCGTAGAATTTTGTCCCTGAATTTAAATTACGTTTACGGTTTTCGCCCTCTGGAAACCGATTTACGAAAGTGCCCCGTCGTATGTTTTTGGCCCGCGCGTCGACTGCCGCGTAAGCCCCCCGTATTCGTAACCGGCACGTACCGCGGAAACGTATTAGCCCCGTTAATTTGCGCTTCCCCGCGGGTGCCGGCGACTTCTGAAACGGGCGGCGTACTTGGACGTTTTTTCGTCACGAGCGCGCAAACGCGTGTACAAACGTCGGAGTTTCGCGAAATGATTTCTGTTGGATTGGAAGTAGGTGAATACAGACACGTTTAAGATAGATTAATAAACTACTATATCGCACGGTACAGCGAATAATAATAAAAATATATATTCATGTACTACGCACAAACGTACTGCGACGAGACAATCGACAGACTACTATATGACCACGATAATAATATCCCGCGTTGGCGAAATTCGAACTGCCACACCCAGGAATGTGCAACAACGTCAGCATCCTTTGCTCGCCTTAGGCGTACGAGTAAATTATAGTTTCGACAGTTTCGTTTCGTAATAAGCGGCGGTTTTAGTTACCCGAACGTATTAGAATTGTTAACCTACCGTATTGTAAAGAAAACGACGTACGAACATTAACGCGCGACGAAGGGCGGAAAAAATTCGTATTCAAAGTTATTTATTTTATTCGTTTTTTGAACGTACGTGTGTTTCGACGGGACGCAGTTGGTATAAAAGCGTATACCAATCACGCGGTATTAATGAATATATATATATATAACTTCGTAGAGAGACACAATTAGTGAGCGATTGAAATAATTGTGGGACTCGGCTCGGTTAGAATTATCGTTATTTCTTGTTCGAGGGGATTCGATCGGACGTGCGCCGCGTTTTCTTTTTATTTCGCTATTTACTAGTTCGGGAACATAATTTATATTTTCGTCGCGCACAAATTCCTTACTTAAACTTAAGTCCTAGCTACGATATATATAAGCTTCTATCTCCTATATAAATATATATGTGTGTGTGTTTAGATATATTGAACACGCGTATGACCCGTATTCGATATTAATTTTGATAAGCATTTCGTCTCGGCCGATTCCACCGGGGATAGTACGCGTCGAGAGTTTCACATGAGCCCCGCGCGTGCACGGTCATTTCTATATAAAACGATCGTACGGCTCGCGTATATTATACGCGCGCGTTTTTTGCGCGACGAATCTATTCGAATCGTATCCAACAGGATGGCAGGGGGGAATTGATGGTAGAAAAATCGTCGTTTTCGTCTTTTATACGGAATATAATAATACAAAAACGTTCCGCGGAATTTCAATTTACCGCCGGAAACATCATCGATAGTCCACTATTGGATTGCCCCTGACAATAATCGCCGACGGTTCACTTTTGAGTCTAAGTTTTGGAAACAGCCAGAAATCACACGGTCCAAGTGTCGGCGAATACGGAACTGAAGGAATTGTTTTAATTAGCCAGACATCGCCGTACTGACGGCAACAACACGGAGTATTTTCGTGGCGCGAAATTCAACCAATTTCCCCTTTCGTGCCGGCCTTTCTCGAGTCCCTTAACCGTTTGAAACGTTCAATTCGAATACGAAAATTAGCCTTTCGTTACGAAAAAAAGTAACCAGCACGATATTCGATCGCGATTCGACCGTACGTGACCTTCTTCGACGTTGTCGAACGCTATTCACATTGATGATTGCAGTGTCGTCTAGGGACCATACCCAAGTTTTATGTTCGGTAACGTTTGTTAAGAAACCGTTTTTGCTTCGTCGATCGTTCGAAATGTTTCGGCGGCATACGATTTTCGGTTTTCCGTCCTGTTTTCGATCAAAAATGTCCGAATTTACCACGAGAACACGGCGCATCCCCAAATCGTCTCGGTCGGTACACTAAATTTCGGAATTTTCGATCATTTTTCGACGTGGACACGGGGTCCGACCGTCTTGGCGAGCGACTACCCACCACCACCATTCTTGGCACGCCCCGAGCTGATCGCAAACGGCCGTTTCTTTCGCAGTATCCGGTACCACGTCGCCGACAATGGTCCGAACGTTCGAGCGTTTCCGCGGAGGCAGTTTTCGACCGAACTTTACGGCTGGGGGGTGAGGAGAGGGCGCGCGCGTGTTGTTCAAACGGCGACATTTCAAACGAAACGCGCGCGAACTTTGTTTGTGGTACGCACGGCGATATCGGTTAACGCGTGACTAAATACACTTTTATCGATTTAACGTGGCGCCGGGCGGCGGTAAATTAAGCGTACACAGTCGATTCCAACGAACCCGATATTTGTGATACGGGAAACGGTCGCGGTTGTTTCGCCGTAAACGAATTCCGGAAACTTTTCGGCTAATAATAATTTCGGGTTTCGTCGTATCGGTGTTTTCGAACTGGAACGCGCGTGGCATGGTACGGGACGGGGCGGTATTTTCGTGACGCGCGAAAATTCGCCGAAAATCCGAGCGCGCGACACACCTAGTATCCGCCGCGCCAACCGTCCGGCCTACCCATATACGTTACGTCCGCGCCCGCGCGCCGGCCGGTGTTTTATAATTAGACGTCTCGGGAAGTCTTAGAAGCTCCGAGACCTGGACCGAAGCCAGTGTTTATTGTGCGAATTTGGCTTGTACGCAAACTCTCTTCGTGTGTGCGTGTGTGCTTGTGTGTCCACGTAACATCCACTCTTGTTGTCCGTCCCGTCGGTTTTCGTCGTTATTATAATAATTATTATTACGGATGACGCGACCCCCAGCCTTGGTGCGTTGATAACGTTGTGTCGTTCTTTGTTCCGCTATGCGAAATACACGCAGTTTCCTGACCCATCCGACGCGGCATACACGCGCGCTAAAAATACCGCAAGAAAAATAAACGTGTTTTGCACCGCGCGCGTATGACGTCTATTCGGAATTGCGTATTCGTTCGGTATTTTTTTCGGTTTTTATAGAAAAAACACTAAGGCGAACGCCCGTCGTAATGCGTTAATGACGCGCTAACAGTCGTCAGATCGTCGCGTCTTCTCCCGGCGAATATTTTACAAACGTTTCGAACAATATTCGTTTATATATATATAATGAAAATTCTCTTTATCGCCCCATATTCGAATCGGAAGTACATTGTTTTCTGAATAAAGTCGTAGAACCTAAATATACGCGCCCTTGAACATAATATTTTCAATAAAAACGTCGTTTTCGCGGTATAAATAATTTTGTTTTTAACGTATGTTTTCGACGAAAATTATAAAAAATATTTTCGTTAAACCGACGTAAATACAAGCGATTTATCACGTAGTTAAATTAAAAGTAGACATGTTCTGACGTAACGCTGCTATTCTTGAGTACGATATTTCATCGTCTCGTATCTAGGTGGTCGATTGTGAATTATCGTACGCCACCGCCTTTTTTGTTTGTAAATCACGACGTTGATATATATACGTACGTATATTAAGTACCGTGTACTTAAAAAACGAGTGAAAATTTTCGAAGTCGTTTCAAAGGGTATTGTCTTTCGCGACTAATTTACTGGACCAAAGAGTTTTACGTAACGCGAACTTAACGAGTTGTTATTATTATTTAGACGCTAACAATTACGCGGTTTCATAGACAAATTCATTTTATTTATATAATCGGACGTTTCGTGATTACTCCTTGCCGTTTTATCGCGACGTAAACTGTTTGTGTAATAGGCGACGATTCGATACAACGGTAATTACGTATTATACTAATCGCGCGTTTTCGTACACATTTTTAAACGAAATTGTTTTAAATTGTAATAAACGTAGAAATTATCGAAGATACGTTGTTTTTTTCAGTCGCAACTATCGACGTAATCGAGTTAATAGGTTTTCTTTTCGCTTTTAACGACCACAATTTAAACTCGCCCAGTCTCGTGTATGCTGTTATTTATACAAATTTTATTTCGATTCACTCGTCGTATTATTAACCTTCGTCGATACAAGTCTAAATAATAATACATTCCCTCCATTCATACACGCACACACACCCATTCATATATAAAAAATACATTTTCGTCTCTCTTCGTCACCGTATTTCTATCTCCGCTTGTTTTCAATATATATGTAGATGAACTTTTAATTATGATTGTTCTTATAGGGGTTTTAAATCAGTTTAAGGATAAGCGACGGTCTATACATACAACTTGCCGCGCCGCGGCGCATCAGTTGCGGGATTAACGGGGCGCTGGAGGTATACCTTTTTCTTATTAAAATCCCGGTTCAATTAGACCGGACTTAATGTATCTACGGTGGAAGGGACGTACTTGTGTATATATATATATGTATATGTTATGTAGTCGTCGTTGTTGCCCCTTCGTCGGCGAGAACGGCGGAACAGCGCGAGTGTAATTTTTGTTTTCGCGTTTCGTTTTTCCTTTTCGCATTTCGGCCGCGTTTAATGGCCCGTAAAACGCCCGTAACTGTATCCGTCCCCGCGTGACCGCGAACACTGAAGATAACACGAGTAAACGGCGACGGTGTCCTGCAGGACATTCGAGCACACCGATACATATAACGAAAAACAGTCGGCCCACGGCGGCGAAATAAATAAGACGGATCCTTCCCCCCAACCACCCCCGCGTGGATTTTTCGTATATAATAATATCGCGTACAAAAGGGACGATTATCCCGAAGCACGCTATAGTCCCGTACACAGATCTCGTCACTGTGTGGCGAAAAACGCGAAATATTTTTACTATTTAAAAAAAAAAAAAAAACGCTCGCGTAAACAATCGTACCGCGTTTGTCTATATGTGGAATCTCGTGTATTATAATAACGGACGGCATTGTGTATCGAATATGCTCGATAGAACCATAAAAAACGTATTTTAAACGTGAAAATTAAAAAAATTTTAGACGTTTTATTGAACAGTAAAATCTATTATTAAAATGTTTACGTTCGACGTTTTCGCAACTTAAAAATTATCGGCGCCAGTAGTGGCCTTAAGCGATTTTTTAATAAAATACACGCGCCGCGCGGAAACGCGTAAAATATTTCGAGACGGAAATTAAAACGGAATAATTAAGTACGTAAAACGGGCGTAAATTGTTCGCTTAAAAAGGCGATGTCGATAAAAACGTAATAAAATGCCCCGACGAAGGGGAAATATGACCGAATAAAGCTAATTAATTAATTACGCGAAAAATGTCCGGAAACCTAACCGAACCATACGCGCGATTCGAGAACTACATTTAATCGGTAATCGTTCCGAAAATTTCCGTCCCTAATTATAGAGCGTTCTATCGTGGCGTGAGTATTCATATATATATATACATATTCTCGGAATAATCGATGTATGGAATGAGGACTTTTGTTTTAAGTTCTTAGACGTATAATTCCTATATACGTTGTAGAAGAGTATGGCGAACTAAATACGACGGAGGAGAATTATTTATTTTCATCGCGCGACGAGTTTTTTTTTTTATGTCAAAACCGTTTTTAAGCTACGTTCCGGATCGTTGCCGCGGCGGAAATTCTGTTTAGAAGTAAACCGGTGCATTACGTTCGCAATACGAGAGAGATTACGGATATAATAGTCCGCGATAACATTTTTGTACAATTTTTTTAAGTAAAATAATTGGTTTTTATTATCGAGTTACGTTTTATTGGAATAAACTATCGTATTCGAACGTTACGCTATTTATTATCGAAGCGTGTTAAAAGATACGTAAAAGAAAAAACGCGCCGAGCGAAACCGATTTGTATACTTTATCAACTCTTTCATCGCCCGGGCAAATCCTTAAATACGTATATTTAAATATAAATATCCACGAAAACGAGTTTATTTTTATTAAAAGCTTTGAGGAAATGTATAAAGTTTTACCACTCCCTTTATAAACTTTAATAAAGGTTTAAAATATTACGGAGAGATACCCGATGTTTACAATATTAGAGTTTAATGTAATTTGTTTTTCAATAAGGCGGCGATACTCGTAATATTCCAAACATTTTTGCGTAACGCGGGTCTTTGCGTTTTTCTCTTTTCTAGCGAAAAGAAATTTCCCGTCGCGGTTTACTTGAAGTTTTTCAATAGTCGGCGCTAACGGCTTTTAGAAATTTGTTTTACTTCGTCTCTAAAGGACCGCTTCTCGTCTTCTTTTCCCGGTAGAAGAGACATATCCCATTCGTAGAGGGCGAAATAATCGCGGGCGGTATTTATTAATTTTCTTCATTTTTCGAACGTAACGAATTACAATAAAATTCCACAGTCCTAACGACGGGACGCGTTAAAGTGTCGTGGCGGTCTGTTCTTAGTCAAAAGACGATATTCCCTCATGCCTCCTCTCGCCGCATTAAGTGTTTAAAATATTAAATTCAAAATGAAATAATTCCGGAAGACAAATTTCGTTTCGAAACGTTTTACGTTTAAATTACGACGAAATTAATCGTTTTCATCAAACCTAGGTATACGGCACAATATTATTGTTATAAAAAATTTTTCGTTCAATTTTTTCGGCGAAAGAAATGCGGAAAATTTCGGAATTTAATATAAGACGATGTTACCTTATTTTCGTTACCAACTATAGGGGGAGAAGAAAATTAAATAAAAATCGAATTTCTCTCGGAGACGCGCGTCATTGGGTAATTCATTTGTCAATAACCGGCAACGTTTTCCCGTTGTGGTGGCCATTTTTTTTCGTAATACGATTATAAAAAAACCAAAAAAATCGAACGTATCGCGAATAATTAAAAATAATCCTTACGTAGTGTACAAGTACGTATGGTTGTATATATATACGTCTAGTCGCTTAAAACGAAATAATAAAACGTACTATACGAACAATGCGGGCAGAAAACCGACGAAACATTTTCGTTCGTTTATATTAAAATTACGCGGCTAACACGCTCGTTTGTAATTTACTAAAGAGTTGGTCGCTTGAACTATTAATAATCGTTTCGAAAAAAAAAAACAAACAACGAAAACGCTGTTTATCATTCGAATAATACGAACGCGAAATTAAATTATACATTCTCGTTCGTAACCGGAATCGTATTATTTGTTTTCGAGACGATTTCGCGGACAAATCGCGCTGTTCCCCGGATCCGTTTCCGCAACCGGCCAAAACGCAAACCACCGTCCCGTTTCGCCGATCGATTATCGGTTTAATCGATATAGTCGCGTTAGTCCAAACACAGACCGGTCGGTTCGTACGGACGAACCGCATTCCGATCAACGGGTCCGCGAAACGGCCTTTTCGCTCGCCTTTTTCCCGTTACGATAACGCTTTAATAATATAGTCAACTTTCAAACACCCTCCAGCCCCACCAACGATGAATTGGAACGTTTGAGTGCCGAAACGGTCTAGTCGCGTTTTGTTCGACGCGAAATTTCGGTCAACGTAAATTGTTTTATATCGAGCGTATAATAATAGCGTTCCACTCTACGGCCGTTCGTCAATTTAACGGCCGTGTACACGCGGAGGTAAATTACGAACGGCATCGTTCCGGTCGTATTATCGAACGTTGCGCGGTAATACGGTCGTACGTTTACGAGACGC
The DNA here is from genome assembly GCA_025469175.1 of Geopemphigus sp. TES_GeoC_2020. Classification (NCBI taxonomy): domain Eukaryota; kingdom Metazoa; phylum Arthropoda; class Insecta; order Hemiptera; family Aphididae; genus Geopemphigus; species Geopemphigus sp. TES_GeoC_2020. Next base: position 83,920 of record JAIPRN010000342.1, on the reverse strand, counting down.
TAACACGGAAATTTCTTTTTTTTTTTTTGGTCGAAATTTTCGCAACGAAACCGTTTCGTTTTACGATCGCGTTTAAAGTGCTCGGGATTTTCGCGCAACGGCTCTCCCCCCCCCCGGGCGCTGAACGCGTCGTGCCGTGGGGGACGTTCCGCATTTTTCCGTTTTCGGGAAATTTATTTCGAAAACCGACCGCGTTCGTTTCGCGGACCACCCGGTGGTTGCCCGGGTGTCGAACGTTTCGCTCCTTAAATACGACCGCGTCGTAGGGTTCTTTCGGGGAGGGGTTGGGGGGGAGAGGGACGGCGCGATTATTTACGGCCGAAAGTACGCGATATTATAGGGAGCCGAACACTACCTCGGATACTATTATGGTTATAATTAATTTTCGCGCGAAAACAACAAGTTTATTACGTTTCTCGAATTCGTTCTAATTTTTGTACGCGCCCCGTACGTGTTCGCGTAAATACTTAAAACTCTTCCCGGTTCTTTCGTACGAAATCCAATATTTTCACGTAGACGTATAACCTATATATGTGTGTGTAACGCGTGCATGCCCTAATTAATACGCGTAACGAGATACGGATTTGGTTTCTCCGATGTCTATACTTTATACGTTATGTCATGGTTTCCTATAACGTAAATATATTTATATGTATATATATATGCATAGGAACGTTCGAAATGATAAAAAACACACGAATATCGTTTTGTTTGCCAAATTTATATAAATACGGATTAAAAATAGTACCCGACGGATCGCGTCGTAATACCGGATATGTATATGTTGCGCTCGTATAACGAGTATATTTATGGGTCACGTTTAGAGCATAGCGCGGGCGGGCGACGATGATATTACTATTAAATAACGCGACTCGGAAACGTTTCGGGACGAGAATAACCCGACGTCGTTTTTTTCGGATATATTTTTTGACGCCCTTCCGACTTTGGCGGCGTTGGAAGGGTGCTTTAAGAAGTGGGGATTTAGTCGAGAATTTCGTATCGATATTTGTGTGCTCGGCGTCGTAACTGTATAAGAAGAGACGTTATTATTATTATTATTATTATTGTCGTCATCGACCGCGGCCTAAAAAACCTCTCTAACCGTTTATGTGTCGGTATACAACTTTGACGATCCGATTTTCCATTTCGTAAACCGTTTTATTACAATACCTCGTTAGGGTCGAACCGTTTTGTTTTTGCGTAAGCCACGATTACGTTTCTAAAATACTAAATCCGTCCGAGCGGTGTACCGAGTCGGGACGTTCGCGGGGCGTAATACGAGGCGCGTCCGTTCAGTACGAGTGAGAACTCGGCAATTAACGAACGAAACGTCGATTTATTTAACGCGAAACTTGTCGGCTCGAATTGGGTTAAAACAGTCGCGGCGGCGTGTTGTAATGGACCGCGCGCTCGCGCGAAACTTACCTAGGTGATTTTCGGATCCATGGCGGCTGCTCTCGGACGGCGGCGGCCGGGCCGAATGGAACGCGAACACTGAACATGTCGCGCCGGTGGAAACGCGATTTTCGGCCAACCCGGACGGCGGCCCGGGCTATTTGTATCCCGACGTCATTGGCAGATATCCACCTTGAGCGCGCGGGAAACGTAAAAAGAATCAAAATAAAAAAACGAAACGGATCGAGACGAACAAATTCGTCCGGCGGCGGCGTCGTGGTCGTCGTCACAGGTGCGAGTAAATATATTTACGACGATTACGGGACGTCGACAGTCACCCATCCGGACGTCGGTGGTCCGGTCCAGACGGAATTCGCTCTCTCGTGCCCGGAACAATCCGCCCGGTAACGACGACGTGCGTCGTTTCACGAACAATTCCTGCGAATTCGTGCCGGGCTGTTGAACGACAACAACAACGCGTCCTACGTGTCAACAGACTGCCCGTGTTTTTCGTTAACTTGTCCTTTGATTAGGCGTCCAGCGGTGTTCCGAACAAACCGTCCCGTTATTTCGAAAATAAACTTTCGCCCAAGGCTCCCGATTCGTCGACCATAGGGCGAATTGCGCTATACCGTGGCCAAACGACTTTTTCTTTTGTAGCGGCCGGATGACGATAACGCGGTTTCTTCGACGTTCGCGTTTATTGCCGTTTTCTGATTCGTTATTTGTTTCAGAAATGTGATCTCGGTGACCTTTTTTAGAACGAGATAAAAATATTGGAAACGCGTTCACGATATTAGCGAAGACGCGTGTAATTTTGTCGACGAAATCGAACGATCGTTGGTTCTTCGTTAAACGGACGACGGTGGGGGGGGGCGACTAGTGAACGTTTTTTTTTACAAAACCGTAAGATTTGTTCCGAAGGAACGCGTTACGGCGCGAAAATACTCGAATTTACGGACACATCGCACGTCCGTAATAGTTACGTTCATTCGTATCTAATTAAAGGTGGAACGGACGAGCAATAAAACGCGTTTCCTGGCGGGAAGTCCGAAGAAATTAGGCCAAACTATGGCGCGTGTGTGTGCGCGTGTATCCGATGACGCGTATTCACGGCCGCGCGTGTACAACTGCGCCCACACGTTCGGCGTCGGCCGACGATTATTCGCGTTTCATTTTTTTCGGTTATATTTTCGTTTCCGTGCTCGATCGGTTTTCGTACCGTAATCATATTTTCACCGGAGTTTCGAGGTATATTCTACGTAAGACGGTTTCGTTACACGGGCCGTTTCCCGAATAAACCTTTTACTACGAGACGCACGCGCTCGTAGTTTTCGTTGCATAATCGTGGCAATATGGCGGTAAACACGACGTCACCCGGAGTAATAATAATATACGTGTTATTGCGCGTGCGGAGTATCTAGGAAGTTTCTATTATATATTATAATATACACCGTTAGTTCTGCCAATAAAGTTCTATTGTCGCGTCGTTATTATTTTATTACTATTGTCGTCCGCGAAATTACGCCGAAGACAAATAGAACGAGCGAGGTTTTTATTGTTGTCGTTTTCTTTTCTTCACGCGCTGCGCGCGCGCGCGTACACACACACACACACACACACACACATAAACGCTACGTGCGAGATGGCTTCTATTTTCGGAAGACCGACGTAATTTTCCGAAATAAACGTCATTAACTTTTTTGTTTTCAATTCGAGTCCCGTCCTCGTTATTATATAATGTAACCTACACAAAGACGCGGGCGTATATTCTTCGCAATCCGTCCGTACGTTTTAATTGTTAGTCGTATATAAAATTCGATTTTACAGTCGTGTCGCGTGTAGTAGTTTCGTATATATATATATTACGATTAAAGGGACTGCAATAGTTACACGAGTCGACGACGTTTACGTTACTTAATTTTTTTCCGTTCGTCTTATCGTGTCATATTTTAGATCTCTACCGAGGCTCCGTTTAAATTTTTCATGATATACGTATAGGTGTACGTGTATATTGGCACGCGTGGATAATATTATTGATTTGACTCTTGAACATTTTATATTGTAGTACGCGCCGAGTGTACTTCAAAAGATTGTAATATTTTTTTTAGTTCGCGACGGTTAGGAAAACTGTCGTAAGTGAAAAAATTTCCGATTATTTTTCGCGAAAAAGTCACGGTAGGTCTAAACGAATAAAAACACACGACCAAGGTTAGGTTATTAAAGTAATTAACTATTACCCGTGATAAAAACGTGCCGTTTTAGTTTCGAAGTTATTTAAAAGTATGACACGTAGCTTCGGTATAAATAGTTTGTTTCTAAGTAACGAAAGGGTTTTATTATTATTATTTTATTAAATTTCTTCTGTACGCGTGTTCAAAAGATTATTTTTTAAAGCTATCCACTAAGACGTTTAAGTTTTAAAATGGAATCTCCACAATTTCAGATTACGTTGTTTCAATAAGCAGGGTAAAATATTTTTATGAATCGGTTTATACGTACGTTTACTACAGAATACCCGTAATAATAATAATAATAATCGATAGACGATTTCCGATCGTATCGTTTCAGTAAAATCATTACCGAGTAATATATTGTCCGTACATCTCGTGCGTCGTAATTTAACGAGAATTCTTAAGTATATATAACAATAAACCTAATAATCGTTTTACACTGTTCGTTGGTTTTCGGACAAATTACGTTATTCGGTAAGATAAAAATTCGAATAAAATTACGTCATTGTGTTATCGAGGTACGTACGTTATTTCGCATAAATGTATTAAATATACATCGCCGCGTGTGAAAAACGATACGCATTTTTCAACAACGCTTCAAAATAAGTTTCCGTTTGTACGATTCGTTAAATAAAATATACACTTTGTTGTTAAGCTTGTTTCTTATTTCCCGCCGAACGTATCAATGCGAAGTGATTTAAATCACTCGGGAAACGTTTTTTTTTTTTTAATACGTTTATCGACTTTTGTTTCCGCTCCGCTGAATACGTCTTATCAAGTATCACGTACTAGCCGAAGGGAATCCGATTACCTATAAGTTTAAAACGCTGTCGAACGAGTAGACACGTTCGTGCCGGGAAGTAATCTCGACCCCGTTTCGAAATTTGAAAACAACGCGTTTTCCTCCGTACGAACGCGTCAATAAAATATTACGCCGCAATACTGTCTACGTTGAGCAAACAAACGTACAATCGATAAATCGAACTTTATCGTATTTCTGTTACCATTCGCGTCTCCGATTCCGTTATCCGATTTACTTATTTAATGTTCTAGAACGTTTAAAAAATAACGTCCCGTGGGGTAACTCCTATCGTAACCTGGAAAACGTGATCGTTCTATACAATCGGCCTATATTTTATTCGATCGTCATTTTCGGATCGTGTAACGCGTAATTAGATTCCGAGCCGGGCTGGACGTGGCCTGCGGGTTTTGCGAAAACGAGTTTTCTTATTGGTACGTTCCGACGGTATTTCGGGAAGTCGGAAACGAGGGAAAACACGTATAATTATTACGCGCGTAAAAAATATTGATCGGAAATTGCGGACGGTGCGTAACGAAAACGTAGCGGATTCGATAAAGTACGTCCGAAAGGATCCCGTAATATACGATTGTCGACGTTTTTCGGATAAAATGACGATCGCGTTATTCGGGCGCGTAATATTGGTTTTTAATTAAATCGCGATTTCCGAACATAAAAACGTTCGATTTCAATACGGGGGTTTTTTTTTCAGAAACGCCGCGTTCTACGAGCTAAGTAAACATACGTTCCAATACCGTGCGTAGTTTTAGACGGTGTAGATACACTTGTTAAACGCGACCGTTTTATTATTAAATTTACGTTTTTAATCCATTACCGTATAGTCATATATTTATCGCGTACGACGCACGTTGGCTGGAACGTTTGCTCGTTTTGAATCCGTTACTGGCGTTCCGTTATGTTAATAATCCCGGGCCGACCGATCGAATTCCGTCCCAGCCCGGCACGTTCGGGAATTTAAAAACGTACGGAACGCGCGCTTTCAATAATACGCGCGCAACCGAAAAAGAGATATTACGAGCGTAACGTGACAAGTTGACGTTTATTTCGTCACTGGCCTCGCGCCGAGTTCGCGATTTCGTATTGTGCGGTTTTACATACGAATAATACGAGTCGTTCAAAATTGAGCGCCCGCACGGGCGGCGTACCCGCCACATATTTGTAGTGTTCGAACGGCGGTACCCGTTCGGCGCACAATAATCGTTAAAACGCCCGAATTATGTTCGGAAATTGAATTTATTCGCGATGGAAAAACGCGTATTGTTACGTCCTTTTGTCGATATCGATGGCGTGTTTTTCGAATTTATTTCCGAATTCGGGCACGCTCGCGTTCCGCGAGAATAGAATATTAATTATTTCGGCGCTACAGTTCGTACAATTCGCGGGACACGTACCGTACGCAATACGCGCCGTTTTCCGTTACCGAACTCATTTTATTTGTCATGAACGCGTAATTCGATAAATAATAAGTATAACGGAAAACTTCGTTTCGTTCGATTCGTTACAAATTCGTACGACTGGCGTGTAGACACACACACATACGATGTTCAATATTGACGACAGGAATTTGCGTTGGACGCGCGTCGTTTTGTGGCACGGCCGAGAAGCGTTTTAGGAAAATTATCGCCCGTTCGAACGTCCCCCTCATTTCCGAACGACGACGGGCGGCTCTTTCTACGCCCGATTTATATTTACGGAGAAAGGGGATTTCCCTATATGTAAATATAATTGTCGAAAAATTGATTATTTCGGACTCGAAGGCTCTTGTACAAATAATTACGTTCGATATAATTAAATAAATAATAACGATAAAAACAATAACGAAACGAACAAGGCAACAAAACCAATCAAACGGTTTTAATTCCTTAGAGAGAACTGTTAGCGTTTTTAAATTAAATTATAATTAAAATCGGTACGTAAAATAACGAAAATAAAATAAAAACAAAATAATCGGCGACGAAAAAGTTAATTGACGAACTTTATCGTATTAAAACCGTATTACGTAGACATTTGGCGTTTTTTTTTCACTTTTCACACACGCCCTTACGAATCTCCGGACATTTACGGCGTAATATTAAAGCACGTAATGAAACAATACCGTGATAATTGTTTTCGACGTGTTGTTCGCCCGTAATGTTACGTCGAATAAATAATGTTCGCGCCTATAAATATATATATATAAAAAAAAAAAACGAATCGGCAAAACGTTTTATCGTCCGTCCGAACGTCTTCGTTTGTACCTTTTACATTTCGTTTCGACTATACGCGTCTAGAGCGTTATATTTTATTTAAAAATTTCCGTCGCAACTTTTCAAAAGAAAACGTAATTCACCGACGACATTTCTGTAACGTCGAAAAGGATTTTTCAATTTCTTAATAGGCAATATCTACAATCTGTAAAAATGTCGTCGGCGTTTCCGACGTGACGGGATAACCGTAATGTATTTGGTCCCCGCAATATAATCGGAAGACATCGGCACAAACGCTAATCGAGTATCGAGTCCGAATGACGTTTCCCTTCGTCTGTTCGTCAAAATCGAATACCGTTTGGAACTTTTACTAATATGTTTTCGCGCGTAGAGCAGCGAATTTTATCTTCTATCGCGATAGTAATCATTCTATATAACGTGTTGGTCGATCGGGGCACGTTTGATATATTTACGGCGGCGTTTTAGTCGAATTTTCGAAAAAATTATATAATAATTTTCGCCGCGACGAATCTCGGACGACGGCGAACAATCAAACAGCCGTAACGTAAACGTCGATCGAAATACATCGGCGAGCGAGAATCTTCGTCGTCGTCGATATCTGACGGGTTTATTCGGTACCTGCAGCGTTACTTTATCGGACGCGAAAGCGGTTGTTTAATAAAACACTTTTCGACTTTTCGTCGGTAGCGAAAACACAATGGGACTTCACGTTCCATTATCACAACGTCACCGCGTATTGTTTTCGTTTTTGGCGATAATTACTTTACATTTCACAACAAAAGGCTATCATCAGACGATCTCGTTAAGGGCGCGCATTTTTATCACGTCTATAATTCGTCCCGAAATTACAGCCGTCGCGTTCTCCTCTAATTACGCGAAGAACATAATTACGCAAATAGGTTAGTAGTGGTTTACGGTCATGTCAGCTAGTGGCTCACTTACTTAGGACGCCGAATAGCGACGAAAATAACGCGCCACGTGTACGCGATAGGATCCAAACAAAACGAAGTTCGCCGCATATTCTTCATTTTGAGTAGTACCGAAAACGCGTCGCGCCGTAAAATATTTGCCTTACTACCGATATATATATATCTTAAACGTCGACGAACGTACACGTTCGGCAAAAATAATATTACAACGGGCTATTGATTTCGATCGAAGGTATTTAGCGTCAAATCGAAATTATTTCGGTCTGGTAGTCGAACGTTTCATTGTCTAACTATGATTCGCTGCTTGATTTCGACGAACGTACCGCGGCGCGTAAAACGTGAAAAGTTCAACGGTAACCGCCGAATCGTCGGTGGCGATTACACACGTGGCGCACGCGTCAATAATGAACCCCCCCCACCCACCAGCCGGTAAATCGTACTAAAAAAGTCCGTGGAAAAGTTATTTGTTTAGTATAGCGTAAACGTTCGGTTTCGTCGCGGTCACGACGTACGGAGGCAACAAACGAATATATTTCGGACGATTCCGTGGACGTACACGCGCGTTTTATAATGTCACGGCGGCCGAGTTGGAATACGTTGACGGACCAATGTAAGTTATTTACGAGAGATTACCAACAGAAACAAACCACCAAACGCTATTGTCCGCGGCCTAGACATAGGAACTGGAAAACGGATACGTTTCGCTACACGTCGCGTTCGTCGATACGCCGCGGCAGTGTCGCCGTATTCCGGCGATATTAAAAATAGAAAACGTTACGGCGAGCAACGGTTCGCGTTGTGGGTCGGACGCGTGGCGTTTGAGCATAGAACGGAACGCGGGCCCGGCGGCGGCGGTGTTGAATTTCGTTTCACGAATTCGCGTCAGTCCCCGCGACCGATTTCGCGTATTTCTTTACCGTCGCCGAATATTGATTATCGTGTTTTTTCCATTTGACAGCGAAAAAGAAGGAAAAAAATTAACCCGGAACGGAAGATAGAGTAGAGGAATAATATTGAATATCTAACTATTCTATTATTTACGGTATCTTTCCAGTAAATACGAATACGCGGAAAACGCCTGGCAGATATTTCCATTACGTTATATTCGAGACGTTGTTCCAAAATGAGAAAAAATTACGACTACTTCGGGTCTCATCGAATATTCAAAGGTTTTATTATTACACTTTTATTCGGTTTTTTTTCCACCTTCGGCGACGATTCAATTACAATCGACGGTACGTAATAGAATATCAAAACGAATATTATCGAACGAAATACGTTCGTATTACGTCCGCGAATTTCACTTTTTATTATTAAAGGTTCGACGGTATTCGCTTACGGAGCGTATCGCACGCCGTGCTTCGTGTACGCATATTAATGTTATAATCGCGAGACGTACGCACGCGGATAAGCGACGGCGTCAGTTATCGCGCGTAGTGCCGGAAATAAAACGGGGAGAAATTTCGTTCGGCCGGCGACAGGTGTCGGTTGTATACTTGTATAATACGTATTTGCGCGATGTATCTATCTCCGTGGTTGATCTCCGTGTTCAGCGTGTCGACCGGGCGTTTATCTTGCGCAGACTCGGTAGAAACGCGTGAATTGTTCCCGCGTTTCGAAAAAGAAATAACGTGAGAACGGTCATTTTAGGAGAGAGCTGCGCGGGTATAACGCGCGAACTGATACGGATGAAAGCGTTACACGCGTCGCGTAAAAAGTCTCGGTCAGTTGGGAACAAAAAAAAAACAACGAAAAGGCGTTCGCGAGCGTTTAGAGTACGGATGTGTATGTACACGGCCAAATGTCTGGACGTACAAAAACGGTGGCGATTCCTCGTGAATTTAAACGCGACGTGTTACGTGGTAAATAGCATACGTTAATATCGATTCGAAATTCCGGCGACAGAGCCCGTCGAACGATACGTATTGGTAGTTACTTTCGGAGTGATCATTTCGCTCGAAACCGCGTGTTCGACGGTATAACGGAGAGAATAAAAATGTTAAATCGTCGCCGAAATTAAAATTTCGAGTTCGTCGAATGTTCGAAAGCGAAAAAAACTGTTCGATATAAGCGCGCGTTTGTTTAGTCGTTTCCGTACCGTTTCCCTCGCCACGGTAAACACAAACGTACGTCGGAATATTTTCGAATCGATCTCAACGTCGTACGTAAGTGTTAGCGGTTAGGTTTACGTCAGGTACGCATTTAACGTGCCGTGTGACGTTCTCGACTATGTTCCGTAAAATGGTCCGTTATTAACTTCGAACGCGTACAGTTGAAATTTACAAACGCCGTATTTATATAAACAGTTTCGTTCGAAATCACCAACCGGATGATCGCGAGAAAATTTGATAAATAACTCCGGTTTTCGATTTCGTGTAACTCGCCGGTTTTTATACCGGGAATATACGAGAACCGTTCGTTAGCGTCCGAGTGGAAATCTGTAGTTCGCGGAAAATTTCACCGCAATATGGCGAAGTGGCTCGGAACATTATGGCGCGCGTGTTGTTCTGTAGCACGCGCGCGATATTCGAACCCATTCTCGAAACTCGTATTCGGAAAAATCGCGGGTTTACACAACGAACGAGACCTTTTCCGCTATTCGGAACGCCGCGTACACAGCTGTTTTTGTTTTTTATTCGTACGGCATTATATTAATCGGCGAAAACATTTAAATAAACGCGTAAAACGTTACAAACAAAAAAACTATAAAATATAAAAAATTGATATAAAAATTTAATAGCAATAGAATAAGGTAACACACGTCTCTTACACTAAAGGCGAAGTTCCAGGCTACGTAGCCGTTGTTGTGGCTCTCTGTCTCCTTTGTATTCCTCCTTCATACTATGTTAGGGGACGTATCTCTGCCTGCCCACACTCGCAGAGTGGTGTATCTACCATTTTCCGTTTATGTAAAACAGAGAATTGCATTTCCCCTGTTCTGTTCTGATTCGGCTTAGAGCGGCGGTTCGCATCGCACGTGGATGTTCAAAAGCTCTCTGAGTCGGATCTTTAATGAGAAGGCCATTTACCACGTTTTCATCTCAACAAATTTTCTTTCACAAATCCTCCGGAGTATCTGTCAAAATTGGATTTGTTTTTGGTTTTGTCGTAATATTTTCCCCGTTGCCGCATTATCCGCGCATTTTAACAAAGCCGTTGGACGTATAATCGGGAGCCGTATACCGTTAATGCGGTCTCTTAAACGCGCGCGTTCGACGACGAGCGAACGGACGTTTCGTGAAAATTGTTCTGCGATTCGACCGCCGTCGGCGGTGTACCGAAAGTCCGCCGATAGGTAATCAGCGCTTTTCGTTTTTTACGAATTTATTACGACGTGTGGTCGTGTGTGTTTAAAATCGCGTTCACGATAATACAAACACGTCTGGAACGTCCCGAAATAGTCCCCCGTAATCGAGGGCACGCTATTTTAACGCTTCGTCGAGCGATTTAAGTAATAATAAAACGTTATTCCCGTTATAACGGTCGATAACGCGACATTGCGGCTGTAAATAAACGTTCGTCGGAAACCGCGTTACGCCAATTACGGAAAAACGCGATACAAAGACCGCTCGAACTACGATCGTGTAATTAAAAACACTCGGCCAAGTCGACCATAAAACTATCCTATTACGAATACATGTTTCGATTAAACAGAGATACGAGATAGAAGAAAACAACAAGCACTATACCGTATAGGCCATTTAGTTTTATAGTTTCTAAGCGACTACAGGTGTGCGCCAAATTCTGACATGGACGAAATGCTAGGGGAGGAAACGATTAATTCGCGCTATATACACACACACACACATATATATATATATATGGGTATTAATTCGCTATATCAGTAATCAGTTATAGTGACGCGTTTCCACTTTGACAAACGTCCTGACGAGGGTTAAAAAGGAAACCGGAGAACGTTTGTTTTAATCAATTCGCAACGAGTCCGTCGTTTTTATTTTTTTGCTCGAATAATTTATCGTCGAAATAATATTTCGCGTCCGAAGTCGTCGCGCACTACTGTTTCGCTCACTTTTTCTCATTCATATCGCGTATTTATGATCATTTAGAAATTGAAATTATTACACTTTGAATACAAATTACGAATTATTTACACTATACGTACAGGCGCGTTGTCACGAAACGTGTTCAACCGTGATTCGTCGACGGTGTAACGAAAAGAAAAAAAGGCGCCCACTCGCTTAGTATTCAACGTCTTTTTAAACACACTATACGATTCTTTACACATTTCCGTCGGCGTCGTCGTCCTCATTAACATTATTACTATTATTATTAGCAGAGTGTACAAGATTTTTCAGTGACCTTACTCGGTGAAGATAACGAGACTTTATGATTCCGACGTGGACTTGTTGGTCTTTGAATAGACTTTAATTTTGCGAAAACCTCGAGATTATCCGATACGTTCTAGAGATAAACCGACAGTCGTATTTTCGGAAATAAAACCCGCCCTATAGATGTGCCGCGGATAAACGACAGGTGGAAAACCGGGCGAAATAAAGCCATTTTAATAAATTACGCGGGCGTTGTTAATTAATTAAAAAAAAAAAAAATCGCCTCGTTTATTTTGTAAGATAGTATCGTTTTATAGAATTTTACGGAACTAAAATCGGGCCACTAATAGTTTTAGTATTTCGTCGGAACGAGAAGTAGGCCTTCTCCGAACGGTGTTCTTTTTTTTTTTTATTTACCTCCTAAGAGTCGTGTTGAACGAGCCAAAACCGATAGTTTGTTGTCGGCCGACCACCGATCATAATTTACGGCCTTCTATTTGATATATATATATAGTCGGTCGGTTTTATGGCGCGAAAAGTCATGGTACGATGGTCCTGAGTACGACTAGATGATTTCGTATTTAGGTAAACGTCGACTCGAACCTACGTCGGTTCGCGTTTATTATAATATATATGTATAGTTTCGTGACTTTTCCAGCTTTTTTCAAACATCAAGGGGTGCACTACCGCGACGTGAAATATTCAAACGTATCGTTTCGCAACGGGCGCTCGGGCCAACAATAGGACCATAATATATCCTATTCGGACTTCGTGAAATGTTTGATAACCGCGCCGCGGCTGTAAGTATACACAATACTTCGCGGTCGACTGCGCGTAGAGAATCGCGTACGATTACTATAGAAATTAGTTAAGGAAATCGCGGGTCGCGCAAAGGGAACCGAAAACAAACAAAAAACGCATCTAACCTTCGGTCGAACGAAATATGCGAACGGCGATCGCGGGTAAGGTGTTCAAGCAAAAAATATCGGCGGTTACTTAAGACGCGCGCGTGTGTGTATGTGTGCATCGTTCGTCGTTAGTGTCAACGCTATCGCAATGACCGACCGTCCGTGGAGTGGGGAGGGCGCGATATTATTAGGTAAGAGCGTTTAAGTATTAATCGAAACGAGTGGCGCGCACTTAAGACGACAGGAGGGCGAGTAGTAATTAAAACGGTACGTATTGCCGATACAAGTACGACCGGTCGATTAGCGGACGGTTACCGTATAGTTTTTCGCCGATGACGACGCGTCGATTGTTGTCGCGCGTGCTTAGAGGATCGGCCAATATTTTTCGAAATCGATTATTACGGCCGACTTCAGTAGCAGCTTACGCTACGTCATTTACAAATATATATTTTTTCCTCTCGAGTTTTTTTAGTATTTTATTTTGTTTTTTCTCTATACATACATATATATATATATATATATATAATACCCACGTTCGATTCAAACTCGAGGATTTTACGCCATGTTCGTGTAAAAATAAACCGTAATAATATGGTTTTGAAGTATAATTTATTATCTACGCTTCTGTAAGTCTTACGCGTCGGTTTTGAGCGAAATAAAACGAGGTTAAATAAAAGTTAAACGGTATTTTTAAAGTTTTCTCTCGACTGATTAATAATACACACCGCGCGTAATTGAATATAATTATTTCGCGTTATTTAATTTTTAATTGTTTTCGTTTCCCGACGGTTGTGTATTTTTAATCGCGGTTTGACTTTATCGTATTTTTGAAATTATTACGTGTGTATTGTACGAATACGATTACGAATATATTGTTACTACGAAATAATAATAATCTTTATGAAATCCGTACGAAGTCATTTATATATATATATATATACGTTACGACGTTTTGGTTAATATTTTTTCTTTGAGCGAATTTCTGAAACTGTTCATGCACCAATAATCCTTTAGTGTACTATTTTTTTATTACGAAAAAAGAAACATATTTTCTTCGGTATGGTATATTAAGTTCGCATAATGCTTACAAGTTTCAATTTTGTAATTTTATATTTTACTTCAAAAATACTGCGAACCGATCAATAAACCTTATGGAATTATAAGTCGTACGTACGTAATACTCGTTGTATAAAAAAATATATTAAATAAACACGAAAATTAAGTTAAATTTAATTTAAACAGAATGAAGATTTCACGATTTCGGAGCATTATAAAAAATTATTTAATCAATTATCCGCGTTAGAGGGTGGGGTGGGGAGTTTAAGTAAAAACTAGGTTGGTATAATATAATATGGGTAATAACCCTGACCGTTTTTTACGAAAAACCGAGATAATTTATAGATTGAAATTTGAATTTATCGTTATAAGTGTCTGGAGTTCATTTTCGGTGGCCATTATTTTTAATAATTTCGAGATTATAAAATGGCGTAAAATGTATTTAAAAATGCCGTTATTTAAATTACGAGCGGCCTAAAAAGGAAACTAATGGACGTGTAATGGATTTATAACGAAGTGTTACTTAGTCATTTTCGGATATTTTACTCGACCTCTTAGTTCGACGTATCGTTTCGCTTTTACGTGTTCAATTCGACCAACACGTAAATGGACTAGATTCGTACGTTATATGTGTTGTTCGAGGTATTGTAATAAACAATAACGGATTTAATAGCCAACGAGACACAGGAAACCGTTGTTTTACGGCGCACGATTACGTAAGTATTACGGGAAGAAAACGACACGTCGGGAAGTCCGCGGTATTATTCCGGGAAAAAATTCGTCTCTCGAACGAAGCGATTTCGTTAGTTATTGGCGAACGCGACTGACGTGTTTCGTTAAACTACGATCGGTCGTTCCACGCCGACGGAAACATTAATGGCGAATGGAAATTTAAGTAAGCAGATAACGCAATAAGGGCCAACGTCGGTTAACGATTATATTTTTTACGCGTGGGTCTATAATTATCACGCGTTACGTGGCACGCGCGGCGACACAAAAAATGAATTATCGTCGTCAGTTTCGGTTAGCTTGCCAATGTTGGGCCCTACGTGTGTTTTCACGAGGCTGAAGCTCGCGTTGTGTAAAATAATTTTCGAGTTTGATTTCCCTTCGCGGTTATTATTATTATTAAATTCGAGGTTATACTACGACGTTTTCGAGGAACTACGAACGAGTTTAATAATACGCGAGCGTGTACGAAAAATAGTCGACAATTTATCTACGATATTGTATACGTTTTAGTATCAAGATTATAATATATAATTGTCGACGACATTACAATAAGAATAAATCTTACGAAACGCGACAATAACGTTAACATTTCGAACGTCCATACCCGTAGGCCGAATGTCGAGTAAATTATTCGATCGAACGATTTGTCAGATGAACTTCCTTTTGGCTAGTTCCGTCGACATAAACGGGCGGGTGTGAGCGGTTTTTTTTAAAAATTGATTTCCGAACTCTAAACGCGTAAACGTTTTTACGATAAATTTATAGGACGCTGCAGTTTGTTCGTGACGGGTTTTCACAATTTTTTTGAAAACGATCGCCATTCGGGTTCTTTTAAACACTTACAAACTAGAGTATAGGCACCATCTGTGCTCGGTTTCTCCGATCGATAAACACGGCGCGTAATATCCCGTCGGTCCACAAAAGTGTTTTGCCGATAATGAAGAGACGCTCGTTATTATAATATCATAATCGATGGTCTATAAATGGATTCTACACTGGATTATGTTTTCGGAATCGTTGGGTGACACAATTATATAACGAACAGTCGAAGCGTATTCATTAACGCGCCGAGGTTATAGAAAATATCGTATACGTATAAAGGTTTCCCGTAAAGTCTTTGCCTTTTGTTTATAATAATTCTATCACGAAAATATGAAAAACGTCGTTTCACGACGCGTTCGTTATTTACATTCGCTTTTAGTTTTATAATTGGAAACACCGAAGCGATCGGGGACCCTACAACTAGTTTGACTCGCCGTAGGAATGAACTAAAGTCCGCGGTTACATTAATAAAAATATTATAATCGTTTTCGGATAATAATAGTCGATCAAGTTTTAAGATCCCGTCTCGTCGGAATTACGATTTAAACGCGACGATTTTCGATATTATCTACGAAAATTAAACGGCCGTGTCGAAATCTAGAAGTGTACCGGCAGTCGGGTAAGAACGACTCCGGTGAAATTACGTTATTCGATCGTTTTCCAAACGGTTTTGTTTAGGTCGGATTAAATAAAAACTTTTTAAGCGAATTATTCGTCGGCGCGTAACGTTGAATGTTCCGTAAGTCGGAGATAAATCCAGAACTAGCGAAAACCTCTCATACGAACGACTGTTCACGTACATCCGCGGGAAATATAATAGACACGTACACGCGGACAGCGAACACACGGCTCTAACGCAATTCCTCCCCCCCGAATTCAGTTTTCTTAATGTTATTTGGTTTCGCGCGCGTTTCAAGACGTGCGTTCAAAACCGACCGGTTTAACGGTATGAATCGATACGCGGCTTCCACGCCGTAACGTAAATAAATAGCGGCGCGTCCAAATGCGTCGACAATTTTATATATATATATATAATATATACGGTCCGTTGGGAACGAACAATTTGTTAAAATCTGAACTAGGACGTAAATTTACCGACGAGCCGTGCGCTCGTCGTACGACGTTCCCTAGGCGTTTTCGCGTCCCTATTTTTATCCGATCGACGCGATTTCGACGATTTAACTTATCGTCCGTCCAGTTTATATATAAACACAGAAACGTCCGCGACAAAGTGTTTTCCAACGGACCTCCTCCCCCTTACATTCCCACCCCTCGGTGACACAACACGGGCACGCGACGTTACTTTTCGCAGATAATATCGCGGCTCTCCGAGGCGCACCAAAGCCATTTCTTATCTGCAGCGTTTTCGGTGTTTGACCTTCTTCCCCTGCCCGCAACGCTAAAACGATCGCCATTGTTCGCGCGCGCACAATACACGCGAACTGTCGTCGCGATGATTAAAAATACACGCTGTCCCCTTGGTCCCGCGGTTCCGAAGTTCGCGCCCGCCTAATAATACAACGACGATTATTTTTGTTTCAAGAACGCGCCGGCGTTTTATTGTTATACAAAAATATATAGCGCCCGTCACCGTCAACCCGGGCCATTAGCTCGTCTCGGCACTACATTACGAACATTATTTATGTTCCGTTATATTTTTACCCGTCCCACTCGTATCCATTTCTTGGGGGAATCACTTAATGGTCCGTCCGGCGGTCGACCGGAACGTTAACGTAAGATACGCGCGGTCAGCGGCCCACGTAATCGATCCGTTCGCTGTGGCCCGTACGAGAGCGTGTCGCGATGGACCGCGGACAAAACCGTTCGGCCGATATCTTCGGAGTGTCCTCGCGAAAGTTCGCCGGCGAACGTAAACGCGCGTTACGGTTCGCCGGGCGGCACGCGACGATTTATCCGTTGGTTTGAAATCCGAAATAAAATCACGCGCAATAACGCGTCGTCGAAAACGAGTAAACAGACGAATATATTTCTATTACGGTTTTCACGTCGACTTTTTCGTTCGTCTCGATTCGAATTTAATATCGGGTTTTCCGTCGTTATTAATAACGTCGGTCCGTTCATCAGCGCCGGTTTTATTATTCGCAATAAACGGTAACAGCCGACCGAAACGTTAAGTGTCTAGGCCACCACCGAGCGCGTTTTAAATACGCGAATAAAGTTGTCGCGCCAATGGCTCGTATAGCCGCGGTGTCCGTTCATTGTTATTTTCGAGCGGGCGCGCGCGCGCGCATAAACTCCGAAATTAATTGCGCGAACCGTATTTCTCGCGTCGCGGTATAACGCCCGTGGTCAATAAACGAACGTTTTATCGCCGCGTAAAATTAATTCGGAATTTCATCAACGAAAGTTCACTTACGCGTAATACATAAAAGTTTTGGCCGGCTGACTTGTAATCATTTTTTTACAACGAAAAAAATACTAAAAGTCTGATAACGTTATATATATATGTGTGTGTGTGTGTGTGTGTGTGTGTAGTTTATAGCGACGGAGCTTCTGTCGTTTACGATCCGACGTTTTTTTCCGTACATCGAATAATAGCGCGACCGAAATAGTTTTTAAAATTCTTCGATCGTATAACGCGTTTTACGTTTTGACGAACCGTTCGCGTAAAAAAACGTCCGCGTTTCCCAAACGTTTTTCCCTCCCCATCCCCCCATCGGCCCCAGTCATAATGCGCATTATCTACGATTTCGCGATATTTCGAGTCACGTACGCGTTCGACGTTCGTTCGTTCGGTTAAATATCGAATGTTTCGGTATTTAAAAAAAAACACGTTCGAATTTTGGCGCCGCGCCCCGGTCGTGATGAACGTACGTGCCGTCTCTTGTACGCAATTTTCCGGGTACGAAAAAATCTTTTTCCGCCGTCCGATTTTCCACGTAACGCGCAATGCCGGAACGCGTCATTAGACGTATATTGTTAACGCGCCGGTCGATAGCGTCGCGCGGCGTTCCGAATAAGCAATTTCGGTACACCCGTGCGCGGCGGGCCAGCCGATTTGAGCTACAGCGAGCACCCGGGCGCGTTTTACCCGGAACGCCGAACCGCGTCGGCCGCCGTGAAGAAATAACGTACGATCGCGGAGTAAACGCGCGAACCAATACGAAAATGTTCGATTTTCTAGGGGACCGCTTGGCAACGTCCGCGCAAACATATTTACGTCGTACGACCCGAAACACCGTTAACCGGAAAGATGCGAACGAAACGGTCCGACTGGTTTACGCAACGGGCACACGCGGGGCGTCGAATATTCGTACAATTTAGCGCGCTCGACGACCGATCGTCGTCTAGAAAGCGTGTTTGTATAAAGGTTTCCTTTTGCGGACCGCTCGGCGCATTGTTCCGCGAAAGATATTTCGAAACAATACCGCCCGCGATTTGTACGTAACAAAAAATCAATTATTCCTCGCGATCGGTCTTATACACCGGCCACGAGAATATCGCTCTATTGTCGTAAAACGTTTTATTTTCTTTTTTGTTTTAAACGAGTAATAAATTGTTCGCGATGATGGTTTTTTAATTATAGATTAAACAAAACAAAAAAAAAAACTCTCTCGCCATTAGCTAATAAATTATTCATGGGCATATCGTAAATATCAATGGTTAAAACCTTTTCGGTGTCTCGTCGACTTTCATTGGGACAACATTGTGTGTGTGTGTGTGTGTGAAAAAGAAAGAGGGATGTCTCGACGAAAAAATATAAGAAACCGATCCGTTTGCCGGCTTTTAGGTCTGGTGACGTTACATCGGACAATTGAAAAACCTCGGTCGGTCGGTTGTTTTTATCTTATCGTTCAATGGGGAACGGCTTCGTAGAAAAGAAATCGTACAATAATATGTATCTCGAATATGCGGCGAACGCGGTATAGAACAATTGTCGAGTAGACGTACTGTAATTGTGGTTGGGCGATTAGATTCCCGTGCATGGACGTTTGTTTACGAAAACCGATAAATAAAAACGGTCACGAATTCGTAAATCGTGCGCGGACCGTGTTTGTTAACCGGCGGCAGTTTTCTCGGGTTGTGTCCATAGACGGGGCGCGGCCAACACAACTAGGTACGTCGTTGGTGAAATATCCGGCCACCCGATCGGAAGATACGTAAGAAAAACGTCGAGGTTGTCGCGGTTAGTATTTAAAAGTTATATAAAAAAAGCCGAAACGTTTCGGATACGTTTTATTTTTTCCGCCGAAAATATATATAAAAGTCGGTTCCTCGCGTTTACTTCGACCGGTCCCTTCGTCGTTCTGGTCCCGTAACGTCGTATAATAACAATAATATATAGTTAATTGGATCGTCGTAGTTTTCGGAAAGCCCACGGGTTCGGGGGACGTGGATCGGAGCGTGTCAACAACTACCGGCCATACGCGAGAACGAAATATTTCTTTTATACGAACGCTTTCGAATGGTACACGGATCTCTTTCGTTCTGTTTTAGCTCACGTTGTCCCATTACGTACGTTGACGTGTAGCCCGCGCGTGCGTGCCGCGGTATCGTCGTAACGATACGTATATATATTTCCGGACGTATCGGTTTAATACACGCGCGTGTGTGTGGGTTGAAGGCGGTCCCTGTGATATATTAGCGGTGGCGGCTGTAACACATATCGGTGCACCAGAAGCGCGTACGCGCAACATAATATAATATACGACGAGCACGGGCGCGCGCGTGCACATGTCCCTTCCCCGTTCTCAACGACGCAGTCACTCAGACCCGTTTTCCGTTAAAGCCGACGCTGCCGCCACAACAACGGCGCACGCGTACACACACACACACACACACACGTACAACGATCGTCGGCTGATTTATCACCAACGCTCGCACCGGTCATAATAAAACAATTCGTTTTTGACAACATGTACGCCTATTGACCTTTCTTCTCCTACCGACTCACCCCGACACATGTCCCGTCACCGTCCACGGGACGTATATATGTAGTAGTAGTAGTAGTTCACTATTTTTCGGCGGGACGGGGGTGGCAGCGGAAATTCGTATATACATAATATACACACGCTACCGCGTCATATCCGTATAATGTGTATAATATATATACGTGTGTGTGTGTGTACACGCGATATATTTTATTATTAGCGAAGCTGCGCGCGACGTGCCGTTTGCCGGCGTTTCATTTTTATTTCGCGTTATTTATTTACCGCGAAAATTAAACGGGGGGAATTTTTCGCGTCGTTTCTGCGCGACCGTCGCGTCGGACGCCATCGAAGTACGGGCACGTAAACGGCCGTGTCTCGATACACTCGAGCACCGGTGTACGGCGACGAAAAACGGATAACATATATGCGCGCCACGTACAAATCGGGGCGCGCGCCAGTGACGCGAACGCGGTAACGGTAATATTAGTGTTTGCGGATCGACGGGCGGACGACGCGAGGACGTCTTGGACGAACGATTTAAAAGCGTAGAAAAGTCGTTTTCGACCGTCCCACTGTGCACCAGACGGGTTTCGAACGAATTGCCGTTGGGCAATCGCGAAATAGTGGTCCGGCGTCCGCGTGATTCGCACGGTTCGTGGGATTTCCGGAGATTTGAGCGCGGCGAGTGCCGCCGTCCGATGTGGTCTCGTACGGCAAAGGTTCGACGGTTCAACCAAAAGCTCGTCGCGTCCGTGCGCGCCCGGTCACGCCGTGTCTGACGGTGCCGCCGTTGTTCACGCTCGATAAACGCGCGGCTCTTCGAATATTATGGGGACCGGAGAGATGGGCGTGCGCGCGTAGACGACCGTACGAACAACGTAAACGAAAAACGTCGTTAAAATTTAATAACAATTTACGAGCCATTTGTTTTTTTCGAATCGTAACCTTTATTGCCACGGGCCGGCGCGTGTATGCATATGTACGTACGTACGTACGAACGTACACGCGCGCGCTTTTATTTTTTTAAAATAATATCGCGTTTATAAAATTCCGTGACGCGGAGCACGTCACGCGGAAAACGCCGCGGTAAATGGTAAAACGGTCGGTAATTGTTTTTCGGGCGACGAGGAGAAAAAACGCGCGCCGAGTGTCCCGAGATAATAATAATAATAATAATTATCGTATTATGTACAGAGTCGTCGAGAACGTCGGTTTAGTCGTCGGCCATCCATCCACCCACCGTCACCCGCGGCGACGGGCACGCCGCCGAAAAATCGATACGTTTTTTAACATGTTTTATGTTTTTCTTTCGCGTACATTTTTCGCAACTTTGCGTGATGCAGGACGCCATTATTGCGTCATACTACTGTCGCGTCGCGGGGCGTCAAGTTGCTACTACGTTATCGCGTTGCTACGCGTGATGCGAGAACGCACTGCGTTGTTGTTACGTTAGAGTAGTGTGCGCGTGCGCGTGATACAGGATAATAACAAACAAATCTGTTGTTGGTCTTGTCGCGTTCCCAATACAATAGTAAGCGAACAACAATGTTTCACGCGAAACGAATTCGTATTTTGATCGACGAACAACGACGTCGAAAAATCGAACGCGGTCGACTTTATCGTTTGCGAAAAAAAGAAGAACTCGCTAAAACAACGAAACAATCTAACGACGTTCGGCGACTGTCAACGAACGAAGAAAAACGTAAAAACGCCGAACGCAATTGAGCGTATTGATTGCGTAGAAAACACGCCACCGTTCAATTCGCGTCCAATGAAATCCTCGTTGGTACGTTGTCTTCTACCGCGATGGAAATAGACGAGCCGCCGTTGTCGATGGAAACCGGCGACGCGTCCATGCCCATACAGGAAAAAAACGAATATCTTCCTTTGAAAACGTACGTGGTACGCTCTTTAACAGCTGTCAAATTCGAAAAACGATTCACGAACCATCCGTTTGGATACGCGTGTTCCGTTTGCGATCGCTTGTGGTTCAAAAACGACTTGAAGTTGATAAATTTGGTCGATCTCACGGAAGTGTTTATTCAGATTCTGATCGATACGTTTCCAAACGAAAAGATAACAGAATTTGAATTGTGCAGAACTTGCAAAGACTCCGTAAAGACAAACCTACGATTCCTCGTTATTCCAAATCGAACGGCTTTCGTTATCAGCCGTGTCCAAAGCATTTGCCTCCGTTGGATCCGATCGCGACCCGTTTAGTGTCCGCTCGCGTACCGTTCATGCAAATACGATCACTTCGTACGGGATCGAAAGGTACTATCGGTCAAGTTATAAACGTACCCGTTGACGTTTCTACCGAGGTGACAAAACTGCCTCGTGGTTTGGAAGACGATCGCGCTTTCAACGCGAATTTAAAACGACGTCAAATACACAAATCTGCGTATTTGTCGGACTATGTTACGAAAGACACCGTGAAACGTTGGCTCGAATATTTGATCGAAAAGCCATTACACAAATTTCACGGAATAACGATAGACGCGAGTTTTCTGACAAACGCTTGACCACCGCTTTTTCCTCCTTTAGAAGACGAGGAGCCGATCGTTGAAGAAGGTTCGGCCGCGGATGTACTTGAAAAGACCAACGAGGAAGATTTAATTCCGATATTGGATTCGACGCTTTCGGCGCACGATTTGTTGTTGGCCAAACAACACACGATGCTGTGGACGAAGGATCACGAGATTCGATGGGCACCCAGAATGTTCAAACGTCCGTTGAGTTTCTTGTTCGACGAACACGCCAAAGAACTCTCCTTTCCGTCGATTTATCTCGGAGAACCCAGAGAATTCAAATTGAAGGCGACGCCTTACATGATAGCGAGCAGCGAAGTTCGCCGAAGAGACGTCGCGGAGTAACGCCAGAACACATACTGTACATGGCGATAAGAGTGATGCGCTTTCGCGCGTCCGAGAGCGTGTTCGCCACGTTCCGAGTTACAGCCAACACGGATCGTTTTACTTGAAAAGACATCGAGAATACTCGCTTCGTTGAAAATTGCGTGAAAAAAAATTTATCGTACTTGAAGTGTATACCGAATAGCGTTCAATATTGGGGGGCTAGCAAAAAAGACGTGTTCGCTATGCTGCGGCAGTTGGGAAAGCCGACGATGTTCTTAACGTTGAGCGCTTCCGAGTACGCTTGGCCGAGACTTCTTCGTTTGATAAACCGTTTGAGACACGGAACCGATTGGACGAGTACGGACGACGCGCTTCTCGGCGATAAAAACCGAGACTTATGTTCGATTTTGGTCAACGAAGATCCCGTCGCTTACCGCTTATATTTCAACAAAGTAGTCGACACTCTCACGGAACTGTTAAAACACGGGGCTTACAGTCCGTTCAAACGGTTGTAAAATGCGCTCGTTTGCATCGCGAAGACGAGGAAGACGAGGAAAACGAAAACAAAGCGATCGAAGAATACGTGAAAAGTCGAGAAGTCGACGACGCGTTGCGAAAAGGTGATACGGAAATGTTCAACGCCGATTTGATCGAAAAAGTAATTATCCTGCGTAGTTCGAAAACGAACGAACATTACGCTCGTGTTAAACGAAAGACAACGGAACATTATTTTGGAGTACATACACAGAATGTTGAGCGAAATACACGAAGCTCTACAAGTGTTTCTCACGGGTCCGGCTGGGTCGGGTAAAACGCACGTCGTAAAATTATTAATGGAAACGTTCAATAGATTTTCAAAGATTCGCGACAACGCGTACAATTTGTACGTAGCACTCGCTTCTACGGGGATTGCCGCTACTTTGATAAACGGAACGACCGTTCATTCGGGATGAAAGCTGCAAGCGTATTCCAACAACGATAACGTCCCGGTCGAAAGTATAAATCAGTTCAAAGCTTTGTTCAAACACGTCGAAGCGGTATTTTTAGACGAAGTCAGTATGGTTGGCGCGCAGTTGTTCGAGGACGTAAACACGCGATTCGAAAAAATTAAATGTACGGACGAACTTTTTGGCGGTCTACACGCGATCGCGTGCGGAGATTTACGCCAATTAGCCGCCGTTTCGCAAACACCCGTCTACAAGCGACCGCACAAAATGAGTTTCGCTAGAGAGACCGCTTGGTCGCAATTGCATTACTATCCGTTAAGAGAAGTGGTTCGACGAGCTGACGTCACGTATTCCTCTTTGTTGACGAAAATTGGCGACGGTAAAGCTATGTCCGAAGAGGATCAAAAAATGTTGAACGACCGCTTCGTTGATACGGCATGGGTAAACGAACACGAACCCTCTGCTATAAGATTATTTCGTACGGGAGAAGTGGAGCGATATAACAACGAACGCATACGAGGGCCCGACGTGCAGGATCACGTCGCAAAAGACGAATACAACGGGTATCGTACGAATCAAGTATTGAATAACGCTTGTGGACAAATGCACAAAAAGTGACACGGCTAGTTTGCCGAATTTGTCGCGATTGCAAGTAGGAGCGCCGTATATAATTCGAAAAAATTTAGACGTCGTGGATAAATTAGTATTCTATTATTGGTATCGTGACAGGAAAATTGCGTTCTCACTCACACGTTCTCAACATCCTTAGTTAATCCTGCCGGTAGTCATATGCTTTTTTTCATCAAATCCTTCATTCTAGTCCTCAATTAGAATACTAATTATTTATTATTTTTATATTATCGTTATCGTCGTCATCATCATTAACTTCATTCCTAAATTTCATTCCCGCTCTACATTCCTTAATTTCGTTCCCGCTTTACATTCCTTAACTTTATTTCCACTCTACATACCTTAAATTCGTTCTCACTCTTCATTCCTGCATTCATTTCTAAACTTCATGAAGGATTTGGTGAAAAAAAAACTTCGTTATTTTTAAAGTGAAATTTTAATTTTTTAAAATTAAATACGTCCGTTTGATGAAATTTCATTAATAAGTTAAATTTTTTTTATTACGTCCCACACCGGACGATAAAACACTGCATCGCTGCGGGCGACGTCGACGACGGGCCTACACTACGATCAAGGAGCGACCGATCGTTGCGTCCCGCCGCGTGAATGATCTATGACCAACGCGTAGTGTTTTCGCGGTGGACGCGCGTCGCGCCGTTCCGCCATCGCCGAGTCGGTATTTTCGGGGTTTGGATTTTACGGAGTCTGTTCTCGTTATCCCTCCGCAGCCGTCGCCGCCGTTCGACCCATCACACGGACGCCCTGTGGCAGTCGACTCAGACACGAGCGCCGTGCTTCCGTCTGCGTGCGGGAGAGCCCGGTAACCGTTATTATTCTGTCTATTATATATATTTATATACTCGCGTGTACGCGCGAAATATTTTTACAGTGGTTATTTCGTTCGAATCGAAAAAACAACGCCCTGGAGGCCCTCGGAGGGAATGGTCGACAAACGATGATTTGGACCGGTATCATTTCGCTGAGCATTCGGCACAAACACAAAAAGCGCTCGCGGAACAGTCGGGGACAATTACACCGAACAAACGTTTACTGCGGACCGGTACCGACGTCCAGTTCAAAATCCGCTCGAGAGTTAGAAAGAAAACCGCCCATATACAAGCGAAGGAGAACCGTCCGGTAAAAATTGTCGCGCGACAAGTCACATATCCGCTTCCAATAGGAAAAACGCGATATTGAGCGTTGGCTGGGACGTCTCTCAACACCGTCATAGGGATGCGACACGGGTTGTCCGTTACGTAATTCCACAATCGGTGGATGAGAAAATGGCTCGACCACTTCATCGTATCCGAAGTGGTAAAATTGTTCCGAGACGAAATACATTGTCCGCCTGAAAAACGGCGGCGAATATTTCGATAATTTAATTTACTTTCTTTTTTAAAAGTAAACGTTGAACGTAGCTGAAAGGATTTTTCACACCTGTTATACAAAATATTTTTATTCCGTCACGTACGCGAGCGCGATATTTCGTCGATGCGTTTGCGTTATTCACCCAGTTTCCCAGTCGGCCCGAACGCAGACGCCACTACTGGCAGACGTGGCCGATGGTCGCCGTCACAAACCGGGCGAAACCTAACCGAAATCAAGAAGAACGTGTTCGTTTCGTCGTGTTTCGGTTACGTTCGTGCGATTTCGTACGCGCAACAGCCCAAAACAAAAATTAGTCTAAGTTAACAAACGCACCGTCGTTACGCGTCACCGAACCGTATTACATGATTTCCCAATAGCGTAACAACTATTTATATCGTTACGAAAATAATAATAATAATAACGTACGTTTGAACGGTAAACATTTACTAAGATTAACGAACGAATTTCGACGATTTTGTCGTAATCGCCGTTTCGGAATATTCCTTTATTACCGGTAGACTGTTTTGGTCGTCGGTTCTGAATGGCGATCGGTTTTCGTGTTTGCGTATATTCTCGTCGTAGTAATCTATATATATATATATATAAATGTGTACATTATCGCGACGTTTTTCGACGATATAAAATATTCTCTATTGTCGCCGGCACCACATCGACGTTACTACGAATCGAACACAAATCGGTATTATCGTTAAAAGGCACGCGTATGTAGGAACGTTTACGAAATTGTAGCGTAAGACGTCGCGACGGAAACGGGCCGTGGTCGAATACTCGTCGGTACACGGACGTCGTAATCGCGACGCGAAAAGAAAGCGTCTCGAGAGCTGTCCTATGGGTACACACACACAAACAGTAAACGTTGGCGAGTTTACGAACGTGTCGATACGATAATACGTGCGAAACTAGTGTCGACGGTGCCGACGAAATTGCGTTCGTTCCACACGCGTTTGAAAAATCCGCGTACATTCTCGTTGCGTTCGCGACCTAAGTCCGACGAATTGAATCGAATAATGAAGTCTGGCGTACCTTTCCGTGTAGGAGTCTTTCGAAACGGTTACGCAAGTACGCGTCGCGTATCGGTCCCGATATTGAAACGAATCGGAATTGGAAGGATAGAGAGGGTCACGAAAATTAGATAATTTGTACGTAAACGGGTATATAAAAGTTCACCGTCGTCGTCGTAATTTACGCGAAGGGCCACGTATTTCGTATTCATTTTGTGTTTTCGTACGAAAACAAAGTACGAAACCGGTCGAATTTGCTAACGTTTTGTCGCGCACGACGAAGCATCGTTCATTTCGTTAGCTCCGAAGGTAAAAATTAACTTTACGAGAACGCAGCGAGAGACTCATTAGTTAAAAGTTTACGCTTTCCAATTAGCAATACGAACGGCTCGAAAAACCTTTAATAAATTCCTTAAATATATTTACACTTTGAGTCACCTTTAATAAAAATATTGAACGAACCGTTATTAAAAATTTCGGGAGAAAATTACGTAAATCGTGTGTTTCCATAAAAAAATTTAGTCTCCTGTGACATTGTCGACGCCCGACACGCCTTAACTCATTGAACTTAAAACGTATACAAAAACATTATCCACGCCGAAAAAAAAGTCGACACCGTGTTCGAAAATTTCGCGTTTGTTTTTCGGACAAATTGAATTTAATTAATACAACGTTAGTACGTTAATTGAGAAGGAAAAAAATAACGAATTTTAAGTTCGAAATTAATTTCGAGAAAGTTAAAATTCGCGTTCGCCACGATTGTTTTATGTCCGATACGATGGCGGCGAAGGAACGAAGAAGTAATTTTTTAACGGTAGAAGATTACGCGTAAGAATTTAACGAACTGTGCCCTCTAAGGACAGTTTAGGTATAAGAAGACTAGCGAATTACACGAATAATTAGAATTTCCTTTTTTTCGCCGTGATAAAATTAAAAATATATTTCCTTAAACAAACCCACGCGGCCAAATTGTAGGAATAAAAGCAATTAGAATATTTTTAAACATTAATACGCACGAAAAATCAAAAAAAAAAAATACTTTCCGAAACGAACGCCGACGCTAATTATTTACGAACAAAAACTCGAGTATTTTTCAAAATGTTCATCCACGTATGAAATTGAAATAATACATTTCTATAGTGAAATCCTGACCAAATAATTACTAATAAAAACCTTTAGTATTTTTTAAACAATACCGGCTCCGGTCAATTCTCGCTGCTCGTGGCCCGCGTGATATTTCGAAAAAGTATCGTGGAGGAATTCAGAACTCTAGATAGTTTTTTTTTTTAATTATTATTAACTAATCGAAATAGTTATAAAAAAGTTTCTACACCGAACTTTATCGTAATTTTGTTTTCGATTTTTGTATTAAAATTTTTTGTTCTGGAAAATTTTAGTATATAAAAATTAAAAAATCGCTTTTTTTAAACCTAACGGTACTCAATTTTTCGTCGATAATTGCGTTTAAAAACCAAAAACCCCTTTTCGGTGTATTCGGTCCTGACGAGGAAAAATCTAAATAATTTACCGATCACGCATTTTAAAACGCCTTGGATGAAATAACAGCACTCATTTACAACTACGATATATATATTTTTAATTTTTAACATAATTTCGTTTTTGGCGGAACTAAATTATGTACCTGGTAGTCCGAATAGTAAAACGTTCGACGGTGTATCGAAATTTAATGTAGGCCACTTAACAATTAGTGTATTTTATTGGAATTTTAGCGCGAAATAAAAAAATTCTCGGGTCGGCCAAAATCATTGCCAACGCAGATCCACAGGGACTCGATTTGTTTGAATAATTTACGCGTCGCGAAATAATTGTGTAAATAATCGACGTCGATAAGTATTTAAATATGTCCGATTTTTCGCTCATCACCACTGACGTGCACCGCCCTAAAAATGGCCCGTCGTTTGTGGTTGTGACAACGGTCTCGTGACGAATGGCACGGTGGCATTTGATTATCCGTACAATCTGTCGAAAATCAAGGTTTTTGCGCAAAACGGTAACCGTTACGGCTTATTTATTGCGCGACGTCGCCGCTAAGTCGGTAGTAGTAGAGACATTTCGGAACGTCATTGCTTAAAATCGAAAATTGATCTTCGCGCCGGAAAATAAAATCTATTCGTTTCGCGGCGTTCCGGGCACACGCAATAGCGCCGCGGGGCCATCGATTTGTAGCCGCGAACTTTTACCGTCTTCGGCGTTCGGGAATCGTCGACGTTTTTAAATCGAAATTATTTCACGATCGACCACTGACAGTATATAGAAATCGTTTAACTTCGGAAAATGAACGTTCGTTTATTACGATACTATTTCGATGTTTACACGGTCGGTTTCGGTTCCGCCATTGTCCAATATCGACAAATGTGTACGTCGAATTCGGTTATTAAACGTCGTTCGTTTTCGTCTAGATCTGGTATTTTTTTTTTAATATAGCCGCGCCCGTTCTGTGTTCAGTCGATTAGAAACTTTATAGAATACAAATTATTGCGTTTGGTTCCTCAAGTGGATATGTATAAAAAAAAAACGCCTATAACTTTTTTTATCCGACGGTAATTACTCGACGATGTTCCGATTGGAGATAATTTCGCCATGTACATTTTATGTTACGGTATTACGTACATTTGTATACGATACATTTATACAAACATACGCGGCGACGGTTCGACGTTTTGCGTAATAACCTTAACCTAATTTTTACTCGCGAATTGGCGCCGCGTTATTCTATCTTTTTTTTTTTACCGACGAAAACAGTCCCTTTGATCCATTGACAAACGATGACGCGAAACGCGGTCATTAGAAAAACGGTATCGCCCGCGCGCGCTAACTGCGCGACGGCCACGAACGTCGGCTATAACATTTTACGATCCATTTTGCCGACGTTTCGAATTTCAGAGCGATAAATTTAAATTATACAGTCTTATCTGCATACATAGCTGGTATGCTCACAGATTGCTCTACACGCGTAATGTTAGTTAGCGACGTTTGTGCGTAATAACGTAATTCCATTGATAATAATTTATATTTAAACGCAACGGTCGCCAGCTGAATAAAAACAAATTACTTCCGGTAAGAGAGAAAAAACGGGCGTATATATACATATATATTTATTAAGTGAAAAAAAAATGTTAAACTCGCAAATAAAAATCGCGACCGCGTGGGACAATAATAACGGCTTTGAACAGAAAAATACGTAGAACGAAACTAACAAAGAAATATATTCTAATTTATATATATATAAAATTTATCTCGTTATATGTAACGGAAATAAAAATAACGTTAATTTACATATAAATTACGTTTAACAATTAAAAGTGCTACAGAACTTATAAAATACAACGCCACTCTTACGCCGAACTTTCGAGAAAACTACGATCCGGCTTGGAAATACGTTTACTTTTGTAAAGCTAAAAACAATAACGTTGTAGAGATGGTACAAAACAGATATTTCGCGCAACGTTCGTCTAAACAAAGAAAAATACTATCTACCCGTTACGTTTAAGACATCTTGGTGATTAGACGGTTTTCTGTCCCAGATGTGCACGGTACACGGACACTCGTGCTATTATATACAGAGAGGATACACTTGTCCCAATTATTAAATACTTAAAATTGAAAACGGTCAAATAAAGGGGGGGAAAGAGATTTCGAATTTTACCAATTATTGTCGCAATCGGGTCGTGGCTACGTTAAACGTTTTTCTTTTTTTTAAGTTCTATCATTTTATTTCGATCGAGTTACGGCGAATATACGGTAACTTCGTCACTGACGTCGATTTTTGAAACACGTTTGGACATCGTTTTCAATCTCGTGACGGTTACGTGCCCGGAACGTAAGGCCGAACGATTCGTTTTGAACGTGTTTTCGAAATCGATAATACTTTCCCGTTAACGAACACCTTTTTTTCAAACGACGCGTCGGATGAAATCGAAATTTTCCAATAAAGTCGGCGGGCCCGCGTGATTCGAGTTTTTATTAAATATTTTCTTTATCGCGTATACAGATATTTTTCCGCGGCGTTTAATTGATCGAAAACCCATTTTTCGACGTTTTTTGCGATCGTTTTCACGGCGTTCGAGATTTAATCTGTCGTTTATCCACCGGAAATTTCCCACCGACAATCGTTTCCCCGTCGCACTTTCCGATACGGTTTCTAATTAAATAGACCCCGCCGTTGCCGGTGTCGTTCACGACGAGACGGCATCGTCCGATATCCGCGTCGGTGTCTAGAGAACGATACGCGGACTATCCACCGTACGGTTTTTCCTTTACGGTATCTGGAGAATACTTCGCGGAATAGCGTTCGGAACGTTTTCGGCAACGCGGCCGCCGTCAGACCGATTCGTAATTCACGGAGAACGGCCGTAGGGCGACGTCGGTGAGACGAATTTGAAAAATTAAACGAATCACTGGTGGATGTCGGTTTCGGGCGAGAATTTGAACGTTTTGTAAGCGCCGAATTTCTACCGATATCGTTTTCAATCGCTTTACGACAATTATTCGAAAGGCGCGGGAGCGTTATGTTATTATTACGTTGTTGGCGTACCGTTAATTACGTAAATTGAATACCTACGTGACTTACGAGCGAATCGAATACCTCGACACGTCGCCGCGGGATTCGTCGAGTAATAATGATGTCGTTATGTTACCGAATAAAATTGTCGGTGGCGCGAAATTTCGTCCCAAAACGGCGTGGGTGTGTGTAATTTTCCACGTTCGGCCGGCGGACAAAAGTGAACGATTCAACAACAAATTATACGAAATAAGTGACGCACCATTAAGTTTCGTATACATAGATGTCGGTCACTTTCGTATAAGAATACGTTTAATCTCGTTCGAGATGTCCACGTTTATAATATTACGTAATCGTATGGCTTTTTTGTTTTGAAAATATCGCGTTGATATATTTTCGTAACGCGTCGGCCGACGGCGTAACGTTCAGATTTTGCGTATAATTATTGTTTAAACAAAAAAAAAACACGATCGAGATTGAAATAAACCGATTGAAGGAAATCGAAAATTAAAACCGAATGCCGTTGTAACGTTCAAAAATATTTTACTAAAAGTATATTACGAATAACAACCGACCCATTTTACGTTT
Source organism: Geopemphigus sp. TES_GeoC_2020 (assembly GCA_025469175.1). Taxonomy (NCBI): domain Eukaryota; kingdom Metazoa; phylum Arthropoda; class Insecta; order Hemiptera; family Aphididae; genus Geopemphigus; species Geopemphigus sp. TES_GeoC_2020. The sequence continues at coordinate 51,704 of JAIPRN010000342.1, read as the reverse complement.
TGAACGAATACCTTTGTAAATTAAAAAATATATTTTTTTATGTATCTATTGTAACATATATATATATATATTTGAATTTTCTCGTTGTTTATAAGTCGTCTAATATTGACTAATTTCACAAAGGCAAAATATTTTTTTTTAATTATAAATATATGGTTCAAAATATTAAACGAACTAACGAGTAGTATTGTGATCGAGAGTATTTTTTTTTTCAATATATACATCTCGGTTATAATAACATGTTGGACGTTGTGAATTCTAGAATGTTTTTTGTTATAGCTTTGTGCTTTTCGTATTTTTTTTTTACAAATATATATATATATAAAGCGTTCGTTAAGGTAATTAGACTCTTTTTTATATTATTATTTTTTTACAGGATTATGAATAGTATACTTTATACTGATATAAAAAGAGAAAAATAGAGAGAACGAGAACAAGGGATAAAACGAATCTTAAACGTAATATTTAAATACGTATTAAAAAAACTCGTGTACGAAAATTCCTTTTTAGCTGACGGAATATTTCTAACATTTTCGCGGGCACCCTAGTTGCGCGTTTCGCATAGCCACCGTTGAATTCTTCGAACATAATAATATAACTCTATAGGGAACGGAGCGTCTATTCTTATGTAAATAAAAATATCCCGCAACGGACGTATTTGCGTTTTAGTCGCCGTTGTGTAATAAAAAGTAGCTCGTTATTATTATCATTCGGATAGAGGGGACGCGAAATTACGTAGACGCTCAAGAGTGGCCGATATGGCTGAATCCACATTATATGTATAGAAACGTAAGATTTTGATAAATTAGCGGAGCGCGGTCACGGTTTTGTCGGGTAATTCTAGGAGTGGGCGTCCGTTGTTGTAAATACGCTCGCTGTTTTAACGCAATACGCACTATCGTGTCGGCCGAGGTAATTTGAACTCGTCTCGAGTTTAGTTCGTCGAGAAAAATCAGTAACTCGATAAAAATCAATCGATACTTTCGAAAATTAAGGAAAACACCGGAAAAATCGTAACTTACGAATTGACCAAAATAATCATTCGAGTTAAATTATAAAACGTATAAAGTGGTTGAAGAACGCGATATCGGTGAAACGCGTTTAGTACAGTTACTCGCGAACAATCGTATTATTGAATCGTCGCCTGCGTGATTTATGTCGTAAATTGGTTTTATCGCGACAATAGATATCCGGTTAAGTTTACGTTAAAACGACGTAATAAATAAGTTACTCGTCTAAAACAGTAACTCGTTTAGTTTACGGAAATTCGTAATTAATATTTTAACGCGTCCGCCTTTGCGACGTAAATCGAAATACGCGAAAAATGAACATTTGGGCCGTAGTTTCGGACGACTTAACGACGGTCGATCAATTAGACGGTTCGACGAGGTGCTTTTATATTCCGTTTTTACGGTACGACAAAATGCGTTACGTTTTCGGTCCACTCGCGCTTGGATGTTTGAAAACGACGTTTTCGTCGCTACGTCCACCGTTGTATCGGTGAGGCGCCGTTGTCGGTGGACACAATTTCGTACGAACGAACCGAAGAAATATTTCGTCCGGCGTTTCAAGTCTCGGCTGTACTATACTCGTATACTATTTGTAACACTCCGCGCGGTGTTGTTTGCTCAAACTAACGTACACGTTATCTACGCGATTTATTTAAATATCTCTCCTACTAGGAAATAAACGTTCGTTAGAAATTGTGAAATAAATAACGGGAATAATTCGATTCTTACGTGGTCCGTTTTAAATATAAACGCGGGCGAGAAACGCGATCGTGCGGCGTGAACAGAAAGAGGAATTCGTCGAATTATTCGCCGAACGGGATAAATATTATTATGTCCACACAATCGTCGGGAATTTTAATTTGAAAATATTTTTCGTTTCGTCCGCGCCGCTCTACTTAAACGTGTATATATAATTAAATAACGCGTTCTTTTCCAATTAAAAATATTTCGATACGCCGCTGTTATTTGGAGGTTCGCGTAATCTCTCGGAGCGACGCGGCGATATTGCGGTAATTTTCTTTTTAATTGGTCTTCGAATGATAAACGCGCGCAATCGCGGATAGAAATAATTAACTTTCGCGTTTTGCAAATACCGGCGTGGTCGGGCCGGCGGAGATCATTATTAATTCCGCCTACAGATATCGAGTCCCGTCCGGTACACAAGCATCCACTGTAACTTTAAACCGCTTTTCCGAAATGTCAAAAGATCCTAACGTCCCGCCCCGGGCTTTCGGTTAAGCCCCTAATAGTTGGCTTGACCCCGTTTTATGAATGAACTACGCGTTTTTTATGTAGCCATTGTTGAAGACAATTTCGGACACACGATTATTTGACGGGAAAAAAAACTTTTAATAAATATGTATATTACATTTTTTTCCCCCGTACGGGTAAAAAGTAATTACAAGAATAATGTGTGTGTGTGTGTGTGGGGGTGGCGTAATATTCGTTTCGCAAGCCGCCGAGAATATATTATTATTATTTTTTTTTTTTTTTTATTATCGTATCACGCGAATGCACTATAAAATGTTTATTTTAGCGTGTAAGAACCGAAATTAGATTTGCATTTATTTCGCGTCGAGAATAAACGGTTTTTTTTTTTAAATAAAATGACAGACCGTACCATTAAAAACGGCGTTAGAAAATATTAATAATAGTTTTCGCCGGCGATTAAAATTTTTCAAAAAAATTGTACTTTTTATTAACGAAAGAATTCGTTTTACGCGTCGTTAAAATGAATTCGTTTCGACGCGACAGTGTGTGTGTATGTGTGTGTGTGTGTATTACGCGTAATCGGAATTCGATTTTTCAATATAATATAATAAATCGACCGAGAGACAATTTCGAAAATCGAATACGAACTATTATCATTATTGTATCGTTATTTTTTAGCTTTGTGTCGGCCATTCGATATGTCTCATTGCAACTACGAAATAAGGTAAACGAAAAAACAAATAATAAGAGTTTCGTTCGTAACTCGAACGCCGCGGACAGTTTACCGAAAGGGATTTACGTTGTGTGCCTTGACAATATAAGCTCGTCGTATGATACGGAAACGCCGTTTAATCGATGGATCGGATATAAGGCGCGTGACGTTTATCGTCGGGTTTAAAAACGCGTTATGTTCGTCAGTTGTGCGTTCAGTGTTCGTTTGTCGTTACTGATCTCCCGTATTTAAATGTCGTACGGTCTTCGGCATTTTTAACACGGTAATTCGGCCCAACGACAATTTCTACTTAGCACGTGACGTCGTGGCGTACATTATTACAACAAATGGCGGGTAACGCGCTACGCGTGTTTATACCGAACGTACCGCGATGTCGGATACGCAAAAAGATCGCGTAATTTTGTGTGTGTGTGTGTGTTTTTTTATCGTACGCTCGAGACTTATATCCATTTGGCACGATATCGCGCGAAATATAGGACGTGTATAAATGTCGTACGTTGACCGGTCGGTCGGTCGTGTTTTTCTTTGTTTTTTTTTTTTGGAGGTGGGGAGAAGGAAGGGATCTAACGATATTTGGCAGTCGAACCCGTGGCACGAAATCGAGGTATCCCGACGTTTACGATCGAAGGTGAATTATTATGGTTTACGTAGTATTTGCTCGAGAATCGAGAACGCGAACACGTTTCGGCGTTGTTAATCGAATTTGTCGTCCCTAATGTTCCACATATTCGTACCGAGCGCGATAAATAAATATTTAAAATAGTAGCGCCGGTGAAATGTCAATTCGAGGAGACGGTTTCACGAACGTAGACGTAACAGCGGCGGGGCTACGAATAATTATCGTCGAATATCGTTTTTATTTCCCCTTTCACTTTGTTCCTTCCTATTTTTCGAGAATAAAACCGCTACGCCTACATATACGTAACTATTGTCAAACAGCAGTATATACATATACGTACAATCAGATTGACGCAAGTCTCTAATGAAATCCGTAAATCAACAATACTCTCTAGCATAATATATATATATGAATATATGGGGAGGGTAAAAACATTTGTCGGCCTTAGGGAGGGCACGTTTTTTTTTCGAGTGCCATGTAGAGACGAAGCGAAAATTCACGAAGAAGGCGCGTTACGAAGGATTTATCGAGTTGCGGATATACGTTCGCGATTCTCTACACGTCCGCCCGCCCAAGCGCGCGTATATTTTGTCTACGTCTGTGTATGTGTGTGTGTGTACGTCGCGATTTTGATGTTTTATCGTCGCGAAAATCCCGTCTAATAAAAATTGCGTTCCAGCCCGCCCGAGATCGCGAGACACGCGCTACTATATAACGCCATACACTATAAAACGTACGCGACTGTAAGGGGCGCGTGCGCGCGTCCTTGTCAAACGCGGGCAAATATCTATTACATTCCGCGGACACACAATCGCTGCGCGTCGTCGCCGAATCGTCCGTTATTTTAGCTATAAATCCGTCAGCTTTAGATGGTTTGACATACGTTTGTGTGTGTGTGTGAATGTATACGAGAAATGAGCCGGGAGAATAATTTTTTTGTTTTCGAAAAACGAAAATTCCGAACGTTTGGCAATTGTTAAATAGGGAGAACAATCGATTGCGTGTTAAAAATCGTATTTCATCAATTAACATATATATAAAAATTGTGAGCGGTACACCGTATAGCTTCGCGTTTATTCGAATCGAGAGTGTTTAACGCGTATATTCATATATATATATATATCGACCACGTGGTAATTAAAATGTCAGCGGGCGGCGGAAATTCGACGGCGAAATGTCGTCGAATGGCGTTTATTTCGATTCGCACAATTACGGAATACCGGAACGGGCACGTCGCGACGGGCGCGAAAATTAATTTTGAAACGATTTTATAAGATTCGGAGGCTTTTTGTCGTTTCACGTTTATCGTCAGGGTATACCGGTTGAACGCGATACGGTGGCGCTTGTGCGATTCGAAATCCGTCCGCGAAAATGTTCGCGACCGTGGCGGCGAGTCGTATTATTAAAACGGCGAGCGACATTGGCGCGTAAACGCGATTCGACGACAATATTCGTCCCAGGGAAATACGTTGGCGCCAAGTCGTTCCGTACAATCGTGTTATTACATACCATTTGCGGTTACGTACGGTTAGAATGTAATATCACGGCCAACGCCTACAAATATCGATCAAATCGTCAGACGTCGCATTTGATGTTTATATTTGCGCGTGTATGTGTGTACAAATGAACGTCGATCGGGGCACGCGACAAATTCACTTACCGTTTAATTACCGAGGATTTTGAAAATTCTTTAGTTCCCACGCCAGAAGTTTCGTAGAACATAACTCCACACGGTATTGAATAAACGCGTTTTCATTGACGGGCACGGCGTATAATTTTCGTTCGATAAACGTTCTGTTGTTTCGGACGACGTATTTTTGACATATTAACGATCGTTTTGTGTAAGTCACGTTCGAATTTGCGGTTTGTTCGATACAATTTGGAAACTATCTCGGTCGTAGACGTTTCGACGACGACGGATTTATAAGCCGAAAAATATCGTTTTCGAAATATTCGAAAAAACGTCGGTATTTACGTACCGAAATTCCCCGTTGAAAATTGAAAAACGATCCCGATTGTTCGGGGGAACCGTCGCGTTTTCGGTTATTCGAAACCGTTCGCCGGAATAAACCGACGTATAAGGATATTATTAACGTTCGTGGAGTCATTTTTGTTTCGGACGACGATCGCGACGCCACTAAATAACGTTTGAATACAATACGCGAAAAGCGATCGTCGAACCGTGTAGGGCGCAATACTTATTATGGCGAAGTCGAGTACGACGGCGGGCCGTTCGGCTTACGGGTCGCGTAGTACGCGATTCGTTGCGTTCGTTCGTACCGATACGCGTATTTTAGACTGCAAGTTGGGCGGCTGATGCCTTCGGTACGATATATTTGCCCGAATACGCGTGTTATATTTATATATATAATTAACGAGTTTCGCGTCGGTAGGGTAATGGCGAAAAAAGTTTAACGAAAGTAACCGCCGTACCGCGCGGATGGCGTTCGACAAAGAGTAGAAAGAAAATAAAAATAAACAAGGACGGGGCGGCCGATAGATTTTACTTTTATTATTCGTACGGAGTTTTTATTGCGGCCGTTACGGAAAGAAAACGCGACTATATTTAATCCGGAATTCCCGCAATTATTGGATTGAACAATAGAATTTACTGGAAAAAGAGTGGCGTTGGTGGTGGGGGAACGGGAGATTTATCGCGCTCGGAAGTTGTACGATACGTTCGGGTAGTGTTTTTCCAATCCGGTCGGCGCACTCCGATTTATTATCAATCCCCCCCCCGGCCCCCGTACACCAATGTATGGGCTCGAGACGGATACCGAATGATACCGGTAGGTAATACGCCAGTACACGTACGGCGGTGAACTTCGGTTTACCGGTTAATCGATTTCGAAGAGCCGAACCCGTTTCGGGCGTTATTTCGATTAATACAGCGAATGTTCGCCCCCCCGCGATCGGGAAAACTACGACTTTATCGAAATACCGTGGTAACCCGGATTTTCCGATTGTTCGGCGTATCCGAAAGTGAGAAACGCTAAGAAAATTTATCGTTTTCTTTTTATTTTTAAAAAAAAAACAAACAAACACGCCGAAAACCGTATTAAAAATTGTTTTACGAAACATAATATTATGGAACGGTTACGGTAGATTTATTCGCGTTTATAATATTACACGGCGCGCGCGTTAACACTTGACGTTCCCGCACGAAATATATCGGTTAAAGTTTAATATCGGTAATTGAACGAATCAGTATTCGCGGCGCTTTTACTTTACACTTGTTCGATAAACTTTCTATAAAAATGCCCGGGTTGATTGATGCGTTTCAAATTTATTTTTATGGTTTTTTCTTTCTCGTACGTATATAAGAGTCAAAAACGAACCACTTGTAATCGCGTCGATCGGGAGAGGGCCGGTTTGTTTTTTCGCCTCGTAATGATATACATCCGAGAGCAGTAGTTTGTCATTTACGCTCCGGAACGTGCGCGAAAACTGAAACGTGTTCGATTCGAACACCAATATATTTTATAAACGGCGAAGGATAGCGTTGGACGGGTTAACTAATTTTTGGTTTACTCACGACGTTCGCCGATTATACGAAAAAATAATGACATACACGAGCACATCAAACCGTAATTTACGTACCGTTCGATTTATACGGTTAACCGTGACAATTACGATTTTCCAGTTGACGATCATGGAAAATAACGCGAAAACGCTTGGAACGATGTCGCGAAAACATTGAACATCTCGCGCGTAATTACTATTGATAACAACGTCGTGTTATCAGAAATTATCGAAAATCATCGCTCGGGTGGCCGTACTGCCGTTAGTTTTTGGTTCGTAATAACAACAACGCCGTACGATACCAGCGGTTCGTTTCCGGCGTACCGGTCGAACGTCGACGGCCGGAAAAACCGCAGAGGGGAAACGGCGCCGAACAGCGTAAAGAACGTAAAAAACGCGAAACGTACGCGCGGCGACGTCCTTAAGCGGATGGCTTCAATCCCTAGCCGGGCCGGCCTAATTAAAGAACGGCTTAACCGAGACCGGCCCCGAAAACCGAGGCCGTTTTTACAGTTAAACTCGGTTATTTTTCACTCGACGTCGACCCGCACCGCGTAACCTCGTCGTCCCGTCGGCGCGGTTAACACCGTTTACGCGACATTTAACCACAATAAACCGGAAACAACGATTGACGACGACGCCACTGGTCTAGACGTCCAAACGCGGGCGAGCGACACGACATATATATACTAACGCGGGACATATTACGTCTATTAAAATCTAGCGATAAGAACGAACGTCGTACCGTAATAGGCCCCGACGCAATACCACGGTGATCGCGACGTTGGCGATCGAAAACGTCGGGAACCATTTGTACACGCCGCCCTTTGCGCGTTTACGTATTATATCGCGTTCGCGTACGCGTTATAATAAATAGAAATCGTTAATTTCGACGATACGGCGACGGCTATTTCTCGTTTTTCGGTTAACCTAACCGACGTTCGTTCGCCATTTTCTTCGGACGTTATTTACCGAACTTTTATTTACCGAAGCCCGACTACACGGGTCAGTTTCGATGTCCGTATCTGACACACTCGTACCGGGGGGAAGTTCCGAAAAATGTATCGCGTACCCGGCGGTACACCCGAAATACTCGGTAGCTACTAGCTAAATCGACCCGACGATTATTATTAATCCGGAATATCGTTGTGCGCTTTTTTGCGCGTCATTGAAAACACGAGCAATTGTCCGTGGGTCAAGCCCGTACGAGGCAACCGTTTGGTTGCCAGGTTGACAGACGTACGTGAGACGTCACGCGAATGGAATTATCCAGCCGGCCGCCGGTGGTCACGCGATGCTAGGTAACGCCGTATGGTAGTTTAGGCGTTATTTGTTATGAACGAAAAGGTCGTTTTCGCGAAAGAACGATGTCGAAACATAACGGAATACTGTAACGAATATGGTAACAACGAAAATGTATTTTCGACATTTTTATTATAATGCCGATAGTATTATGTTTAGCGTAATAGTTTTAATTCAAACAAAGGCGTTTACATTTTTCAAATACTCGACAACTATTGGGCGCGATTTACGACGATTCGCGAAAATTCCGGAAATTCGCTTCGTTTACGTACGCGGATCGGCCACTCGTGCACGAGGATAGGGGGCGCCGAACGTCTTAAATCTGAAAGTGACGATAAATCGTCGTTTTCGAAAAACGATTCCGGGCCGAAGTTCGTATATTATTATATAACGCGGCGAATAAATTACGCGACGTTAGGAAACTTGGCCAGCGCGCACGGAACGACAATATTACGGCGACTGACGATTTCCGAGAGTTTCTTAAAAACCGAAAAAATAATAATAATAATAAGAAGAAGAAGAAAGCGCGTCGACGACGCCGGATTTTAAATATTATTTAGAGGCGAAAAGTTCGCGAGATTCCGAAACTAATTTCAACACACGCGGGACGGATAACCTATTTAATCTCGTTCGTACGTGACGCAATACCGTATTAATCGTATTACACTCGTGTTTCGTTACCACCGCCGGACCCTCGACGTGTTTTTCCGTAACGCGCGGTAATTTCGTTACACCTAACACGCGACCCTGTTCTCTCACGCCCGGCCTCTGACCCCACCGCGACTTAAAGAAAATAACCAACCGCGTCGAGGTCGTGGTTACTGTTTTTCGAAATTTTACGATCAAAGATCGGTGTTTTTCCAAAACGTTCCGGTTCGTTTCGTAACGAAGTCTCCCGTAATATAACGTACGGGGTTTTTCGAATGTCAAACGACAAACATGCTCCGTAACGTTCGTTCGATTTGCGGAATAACGGATAAGACGCGCGCAAATGTACACGTTATATGTATACAATACGCGGTTTTCGAACAAAAAAAAAAAACGCTTCGAACGTATCGCGAATATTATACGATATCGTGATTACACGCCTCGGGTACTTTCTTCCGAAAATCGCGTTTTGTGTAATCTATAGACGCATGGTCATTTACGTAGTAGCGTAATAAAACTTGTCGCCCTAGTACCGGCGAAACCAAACGAAAATTACGCAAGTCGTACACAAGACACTACGTGTGTATACGGGGACTAGCGTAAAATCGGCGCGAAAAGACACACGGTTTTACCGAAAAAGTTTAGCCGTACATTGTTACGGTCAAGGTTCTTCGTTTCGATCCGTTTCAGTTTTACCGCGGAACGGGACGCGGGTATAAATTATAAGTTTATTTTTCGGCGAGTGTTCGTCCTCGTAATATATAATCGATCGCGTTCATTCTATCGCCAGAAATAATAGTAAACGATCACTTTGATTTATTACCGATTTCGTTCGAAGCCCTAGAATGTCGAACTTTCGGAACTTTGGAAATTACTTATTATGTACTTTGCCGTTAAACTCTTACGAATAAACAAATTATAATAATGAGACTGGTTCGTCTTATGCGTATCTCGTTTTAATGATTTGTGCGTGCGCGAGTATGCGAGCGTTTTAGTCGTGAATCGATATTATTGTTTTCGCCTAAAAGTTTATATCATATAATGTATGTTCATAAATAATTAATCGTTTGTTCACGCGTACACACGCGTATACGTGTGAATACACTTATTTTAATCGATAAACGAATACGTGTTAAAGAAAAACGTATATTATACACGCGAATCGGTTTTAACGACGCCTAGTAAGAACTGTCGACGAGTATAAGATTTGAATGCCGTTAAACGAATAACGACCAACAGGTATAATAATAATGTACGCGTACAAAATATCCAACAGGTAATAAGATACCAATGTTGGAATAGCTAACAGGTAATATATATATATATATCCGTCTAAAAATCACGCAACAGGTAAACGCCGTAAAACGACGGAAAAGTCGATTAATAACGTCGATCGTTTGATTTCTCGTCGGTTTTTTCCAAAAAATCGTCGAAGGTCGATTTTTCGTCAAAAAAATATTCGTATTTACGCGCGTCGCGTCTACCACGGTTTGTGGCGCTGCAACCGCCGTGCATATTCCCGATATTTATTATAAATTGTACGTAATAAACTTTCGACGACGACGATCGATCACTCGTTCGCAAATTCTCCGTTATGGATAGTACGCGAGAACACGAAAAAAACGCTTGCGAAAATTTTAGGAAAATTACGCGTTTCGAAGAAAGAAATTTCGTGTACGATATTGAAACGTCGTATATATTTTTAAACGAATCGCGAATATTTAAAACGTTTCGTATATCGCGTTCCGATTAATTTCGTCGGACGTTTTCTCGTAACGTTTCGCGAAATTTAATAACCGAGCGGAACGTCGTTATTGATACGACGACGACGATCGAACGTTCTAAAACAATTCCGTTCTAGATTCGCGCGTTATCGATTCAATTATAAAACGAATTATTCGTGTCGCGATTAATTTCTCGCATTTTCTGTTCGCGTATCGAACGAACGATAGAAATAACGCCTCGCTCGAACGTCGGTAAGACCGTTTCGAACAAAAAAAAAATAATAATAATAATCACGACGACGAGCGTATTAAAATATTATCGCGGACAAGAAAAACGAAATTAATATTCGCGCGACGCCGCGGCCGCGTCCTCGTTGTTTCGCGTTTATTATTTTCGGTCGTAAATAAATAAGCGAAAACTGACGCCCGTTCTTATTTATGGTACCGGCGGATTTTATTCATTCCTAGCACACGCGATCTACGCGTACTTACAGTTCTCTTCCCTCCCCCCCCCACCGTCACGCCGAATCGTATATCACCGGATATAATATTCTATTTATTGCCGTCGGTTCGTACGCGTATATACGCTGTCACGTTCTCGATAATTTCGTGGAAAACCACCGGGCCCGGTTTCGATTGTCACGTATACCGTCAACGTACCGCGGTAAGTCGGGCCGCCGGCGAAGACGGCTGCGTGACCGCAAAAAGAAAATCCGGAAAGTGTTTTCGAAATACGCCGTTCTTGCCGGGCCGGTGATTCGTACGTTACGTTCTCCCCCCCTCCCGGGCCGAAATCGGGGTCGTTTAAACATATTTATTCGACGTTCCGCCAAATACCGCTCCGATATCGGTATGTCGAACGAAAATACGGAATGTCTTCGTTCCGCCCGGACGGAATATGTACGGACTGCACGTATCGGTTCCCTATTCGAACGGTTTCGGACAGTGAGCGTACGGGTTTTCTGTTTTTCGTCGTCGATTAAACGCGATCTAACCGTGTAAACGTTCGACCGATCGGCGCGCGCCGTGAAATTAAAACAATAAGCCGCTCGATCCGGCGATCGAATGTCCGGCGTCGTATTTCGTAACGTAATCACTTTTCCGTTTTGGTTCACGTCGAGAAATCTGTTTGCGCGTGACTTAGCACCGCCGTCGTCGTCAGCCTAACGTGTGCGAAACTTCCGCGCGTTAAATACGACGGGCTCCGCGTCGTCACGGAGTTACTTATACAGGACTACGCGCACTTGACGATAATAATAATAATAATAATAATATACGGCGCACGAGATATACCGCCGCGGTACATTTACCGCTGTAAGTGAATTATAATATCGCGGCGACGTGTTCAAAAGTCGGTAAATCAAAAGTTGTATTAGGGGGCGTGAAAACTTTGCACGCGGATACTGGGAGGTGCAAACCGTGCCAAAGCGCGTACCGGGGTAGTGCGTTCGTAAAAGGGGGAATTTTTAGTTTTTAGAAAAACTGGACGAAAAGAAAGCCAATTGAATAAGTCGATCGCGAGTCGTCCGGATGGTTGTGTTATTACTGTGAAATCTAAGGCGACGGTAAATCGTCGTAACGCGTCCGAAGAACGGGAAAATTTTTTTTGTACGTCCGTAGTTTTTTGACGACAATACGAATACCGAAATATTATTACGACGGGCTCGGCGACGAACGTTCCGACTTTTTCGAAAACACGCGCTGCCGAGTTCGTACGCGATCGATTCTCGAGGAGACGCACGAACGCGGCGGCGGCGGCTGACGAAAATCGGTCTCGTTCGGACACGCGCGGTCACGTCGATTCCCGAGGGCTATTCGTAGCGTCACTTTATACCGTTCGTTCGATTACTTTTGAAGCGCACCGGCGACGACCGCGAACTCGCGACCCGTTCCTCAGCTACGTCCGTTTCTTCGTCCGTCCGCGCAATCATTTATGTGGGCCCGTCGTTACTATTATAGCACGTACGCGTTTCCATTGTACGGCGCGTAATCGAATTTCGCGAACAACTCGGGACACGGACGCGCGCGACGTTCGCGCTGAATGTATCGCCGCCGTCCGTTTACGTGGCGTATGTTGCAATACGTCCCTGTCGTATATTTCCGGCGGTCGGAACTCTCTGGTAGCGGCGCCGTAACGAAAACCGTAGCGGTTAACGTCGCGCGCGTCCCGAACGGCGATGTCGTTAGATGATGACAAGCTAGATGACCAACACCGGTCCCCACCGGTAGGACACGAAGTATAAATCCGAATCGGTTGCGCGATCGTAATCCCCGAGGCGAATTCCATCCGTACGGGGCCGCCCCTTTCGTACAAAAATATTACGACCCGAAACCGTAAAATCGGTTTGAACCTAACGGTTACGTTCAACTTTCGGTACGTTCCGAGTATTGTTCGCGAATATTTTACGCGGCGATTAACGGTTGTTTTTTTTTGACGACAGCCATTGGTCGCGATCCGCGACATCGTAAAAGTATATTCTCGTCGCGCACGAACGGATAGGTTCGAATATTAAAATAAAATTCGGATTTTCAAAAATATCGATACGTTCCGTTCGCCGTTGCGCCGATTTTTTTGTTCCATGACCCATCGCGTCCGACACAACAACGTCGTTATAATTTTTGAACGATTCGTGGTTCCGTCGCGGACAACCATAACTATAGTAATTGTATAATTAATCGATCGAGCGTGTTTGAATAGTTTGGCTGTGTAAACATATTCGTCGACCAGTTGAACGATACCGTTGATTGGAAATCTATTTAAGTAGCTAAGGGCGACGTTTTAATTAAGTTTTATGTCTTACGTAAATTCGATAAAACTTTGCGCGCGGTCAACTCGCCACGGACACGTTCGGAAACGAAAAATATTTATTTTCTATTAAAGTAAATTGCTTCGTCGAAAACGTGTTGTCCCTGTAAGTACCGTAAACGTTTTCGATACTCGACACTCTATTATTATTATTATTATCATTATTATTGTCGTCGTCGTCGTCGTCGTTATTTTCTGTTTAACGTGCCGACGACTTCTAGTGCGGCCACTAGTTCGCGGCACCGTTAATTCGTTTATAATGACGTCGCTATATTTTTGGCGAACGTGCTAGGCGTAAATAACGTTTAATCCAATAATAATTTCCCGCCAATTTATACTATTTGCGCGCGCACGCGTTCAATTTGTTTAAAACGTTCGTCGCGGGACGTGCTTTCGTGTATAGCCCTCGTCGCGTAACTACTTCATTAAAACGAATCGTTTCGTGTACAAATATTTATATTCCGACAAAGTCCTCTCGTCGGTGCGTGCGGACGGACAAAAATGGCGCGCGCGATTATCAAGTGGCGAATGGCGATCAAACAATAATAACAACGCTAGGTAAAACGCGCGGGGTATTATACGTAATGTATTTCGTCGAGATATCCGAGAGGCGACCGCATACTGGATCAAAAAGCGGACGACTTTTGGACCCTTAAAATGTGTACACCCGGCGTATAATAAATATTGGGTGACGTACGAATCTACATTTTTATTGCGTTTCCGGACTCGTCCGGTAATAATCGTATACGCGATACGAAGAAAAAACACCGAAATCGATTCGAACCGATTGTCGGTTCGGACTCTCGATTTCGTTTTCTCGGTCAATCGCAATTAGCGGCGGACGAAAACGCAAAAGCCGCTCGCCAATATCGTCGATAATCGCGTATTATTAATTTATCTCTTAAACGGCGGCGATCGGACGGTTTTCGATACGCGCGTCGGTAATCGCTCGGTTATTATTATTCGAACAATAATTCGGACGGGCGTTGGAAACAAATTCGACGTTATAAACTAGCGCGATAAACGTATCGAAACGTTTTTCGATGTTTTACCGTTGCACTGTACGTACCACACGCGTTGTGTTTTCGACGAAAACGAAAAATACTATCGCCACGAATTCGCGGCGGCGAATATATTTAATAATCGTAATTTATTTTCCGAACACGGATCGTTATTAGCACAATTATTGTTGCGCGCGCGCAAAGTAAAATATATCTTTTCGTTAACGCCAGCGTAATAAATAACAAATTAAATAACGTAAAATGGCGGGGCTAGCGATATTCGCGCGCGCGTGCGCGCGTGTGTGTGTATGTATATACTGTTTCGCGAGTACATACGAACCTTCCAATTGTTTACAATTCGCACTACATTTAATGTTTAGATTTATTACGTTTACCATACTGATAACAATGACATGGTGCCATGCCAGATATTCAAAGTAGCCAATCACAACGAAATTTCGAGTACGGCGAACGTTTTGTCACGACAGAGCCAAAAAGCTAGAATTTATTACGTTTTGCGGATGGGGGACGGGCGCACATTATGTTCGTGCGTGTATATATATTTATATATAAAAAAGTCTCGACTGGTACGTTGATATCATATATTTTATATGTACAAGAATAACGTATACAATTTAAAAAAAAATATACGTTCCAAATGTACTATCATTTCGAACGTTTTTAGAGATACATTTTTAATTTTAAACGTACACGTTTATATTGAGCAAAAGTCGTTTCTCTTCTTATTTCAGGTAGTGTATACGTACGTAAGTAGTTAACGAAGAAGTTGAAATATTTTTTACTACTAACATTGTGACGTAAATAAAAAAATATTTTACGAGACATTTTTGTGCGAACGAAAGAAGTATTCTCCCGATGATACACGTAAATCGTTTTAAAGGTATCTTACCCGTGTATTTATATATATATATATATCGAAATAAAATACGTGAAACCAACGTTGAAATACAATCGACGTAATTTATTATTGTGCCGAAAATTCGACTACGATACATTTGTCGAATTATATTACGTCTAGTCGTTTCGCGATAAAGTTCTAATGGATGGTAGACACGAAAACGGATTTTTGTAAAGAGCCGTTACGACGATGTTTTTGTTCGATCCTCGATAATGTCATCTAAAATGTATAAATAAATTATTGGAAAAAATTATTATAAATTTAATAAACTACACAATGGGCGTTTCGTTGTTCGGCGAGGACGAGAAGTTTATTTCGTGTTCCTTTAATAATAACGGTTAATGGATTTTTTTAAATTTTATTCGGACCGGTGTTTTTATAGTTTATTTTGGAGAACATACCTCTCAGCATTGTACGGCAAATCCGATTGCGTTTTTTTTTTTTATTTTATTTTATCGAGTCATACGCGAAAGAAACAAATTGCATTTTGAAATTATTTTCAAAAGAAAAGCGAAGTAAAACATTCGTCAAGTACTTAAATCTAGTATATGGACAAAAAAAAAACTCCGACGTTAATATAGAACGTCGTTGACACAATAATGGAATTATTTTTATATCAATTTAGGGAACGGGAAATGTTATTAAACTTCTGAGTTTCTTATTAAAAGAAACGAAGCCTTTTTGTTTTAACAAAAGCAATATGAAATTTTTATACGGGCAATCAGATAAACGAACTCTCAACATGTTATTTATTTCCTCGACGAAATATATTGTATATTTTTCGGAAATAACGTTTTTCGAACTTATACCATGGACTATTGTTAATCGTGTACTAATAATATGTAATACTAACGTAGTATTAATTAAATCGAGTAATTACGAACGTTTTAAAGTATTTTAAAACGCATTTTATTCGAAAAACAAGTGTTAGTTGTTTACTATGTAATATTTTTAATACCGTCGTTATAACGTTAATTCGTTTTATTTTTACTATTTTACGAATCATCGTCGATTATTCGTCGACGCACCAAATTGTTTTTTTTACGTGTACAAAACGGTTAGGTCAAACCAGTGGCGTACTAACCATTAGGGGGAGAAGAGGTTTGGAGATAACCCCCCCCCCCCGAAAATTTTTAGGAAAATTTAATTTCTTACGAGACGTATATTTTTAGTCAATAATAACGGAAAACTAGATTATTTTAGTTTAACTTCAATACTCGTTATAATATAAAATAAAAATGAATAATCTATTAAAGTTTATAACATGTCCTATTTCGTTAGGGTCGTCAAATTTATTAATTCCCCGAAATTCCACGTCTAAGTACGCCATTGGATTAAGCGTCCGAGACGAATAAGTAAAAACGAAAATCGTTTTTAAATCGCCGGACAATATTCCTGTATCGAGCTTAACGCGTTCGTTAGAATGATCGATTTAACGGTCCGGTTTATAAAACGAACGACGTTTTCAATAAAACGGTAAACACACGGGCGTGCGTGTGTGTTTATAAATATATACAAAGATAACGAACGGGATCGTGTTTTTCGAAAACTTTGAAGTAATTTCCCGACCAACCGTACAAAATGACATATTTTACACGCGCACGAATATATCACGGATACTCTGGCGTTAACGGCTTAGCTTTCCCTAACACTTATTTTTCGACTACGACTGGCGATTAGGGATGTGTGTGTGTGTGTGTGTGCGAGTGTGTACTTAAATATATATATACACACACACACATACACATCGAAAACACGTATTGTTCGAGGTCATTGTAAAACGGCGGATATTTTTACGATTCTTTCGACGATATCTCCGTAGCGTAAAATATTACGATTAATCGGGTCATTAATTATGTGTCGTTTTAGATATTAATCTCGACGAGCTTATATAACGATATTAGGTCGTCTTCATTGTTTGAAACATGCACGGGTATACGTTATATATATACGATTATAATAATTATAATACACTGGAGTAATAAGCGAGTATTAATTATTCCTGGTTCTCTGTGTATATACATAGAGTTTGATTGATTCACAATAAATATTTACGTTCAAACGGACGTCGGATTACTCGGAAACCGACAGGTTATAACGAATGATACGCGCCCGTTTGACGCATTTAATGCTCGATCAGACGACGCGCGCGCACGCACGCGGTCGCCCACGTAATTCGTAATAAAACTACCGAGTGTTCGTTCGGTGTTAGGCGAACGAATGGCGGCGGCGGCGACGTCGATATTTTATTTTCCGGGTCTCCGGTATTTTTCGAAATTACCGTTTCGACGAATTATCGATATCGTATTGGCGAACGTTTAACGAGCCTGTCCGTAGTGTACAGCCGTAATACTCGAGGGAATGTTCGAAAACCCCAAATATAGCGTACTAAACTAACGTTTCCAATTTTTATTAATTTTTTCCGACGTCTATCCTTTCCGCGTAATTGTATCGTACATACAATGCATACATATATTCGTAAGGCGTATATTAATATTGTCGTTATTTCTTCCGATCAATCGTAACGTTTTTTTTTCTCGTTGTACGCGAGTCTAAAATCTTCGGCGGTGGATTATTGTTCGTGGTCCCGTGCCGTTGTGCATAATATTTCGGAACGTCGAACGTAACTGTCTTATCGAATGTATAACATGGCGGCGTTCTATACGGTATCCAATACGCGCGCACCGAAACGAATCGTAATAAATCAGTTTTTCTTTTTTCGTCGCGCCTCGAACATAATGAATGATGGATGATCGTTAAGTAGGAAATATACTTAAACGCGAAAATTCTACTTTTTAATGTGGCGATGGAGAATAATAACGAAATATTATTTCGTCGCTCGCCTGTCATTATTTATACGATTTAAAAGTTTCGCGTTAGATTGATCGAGGTTAAGGGATACGTATTTATAATTTTTTACGTCTCGCCAGATAAAAACTCACTTTCGAAACGAATATAAACCGATCGAATGTATATTTCGTAGGAAAATCATGGTGCCCAACCGAACGTACCATCCACGTTAGGGACGTCAATCGAAATTTGAGCGCCGGGCGGCAACTTTTCTTAAACGGCGGGAAACTTTCAAAACGGCCGTTACGACATATCCGTGGTTACCGAACGGTATCCACGCTATTGTGTGGACAAAGCTTAACGTACAAATATTTTCCCAATCGAAACCCTCGTCCGGAAATGGCGATAATGACTTTTCGTTGTTTTTCGTATTTATCGAATACGATACACTGTTTAAGGATTTTTCGTTAAAAAACCATCGGAGTAACGTACGTTGAGTTTAAACGGATCGAATACGACGCGTTTCTTCGACGTAACGATAGTATGGCGAAAAAATTGTACAAAATAGACAGCCCGAAAAGTAAACAACATAATCGTATAAATATAGATTTTATTTCTATTCGCTCAGCGGGGCACGTTATTGGTAAACAAGCGTCGTTATAATTTAAAATACACCCGCGCGTATGATCGAGCGCGTGCGATATAAATTATTCTGTCAAGTCCTATTGGATGCTTGATTGTATAGAAATCAGTTCGACGAGCTAAGAGTTTGCAACTTTAAACAGGAACGCGTCAATGTTTTTGACGTATCGAGTATCACGTGTTTCCGACGTTTCTGCGATTTCGTTTTATGATTAGGATAAAAAAAAAAAAAACCCCGTTCACCTAAATACGGCTCTGTTCGTAAGGCAAACTAAAACGGATGTCCACGGGGTTTTTTTCGGCATTAGATTAAAAATACGCGTACGTAACAATATTTGAAATTTCTTTTTCCCGGTAGATAACAATGGCCAACAACCACCGTAAGATATATATATATATATAACGTACGTACATATCGAGGTCAAATAACGTAATCATTTCGATCGGATCAAAGTATTAATATTTAAAAAATTGACTTTTCCCGAACAAAGTTCAATTACTATCTTTTTCATATATATACGTACTAGCTATACATATATACGGATATTTACCGAATTACGTAAGAACGACGGTAAGAACATTTTTTTAGTAATAAAATATATAACGTTTTGTTAAATATTAA
Organism: Geopemphigus sp. TES_GeoC_2020; assembly: GCA_025469175.1. Lineage (NCBI taxonomy): Eukaryota > Metazoa > Arthropoda > Insecta > Hemiptera > Aphididae > Geopemphigus > Geopemphigus sp. TES_GeoC_2020. Next base: position 32,154 of record JAIPRN010000342.1, on the reverse strand, counting down.
TAATAACGACCGTACGAAATGCAACGCTAGTGGTGTAATAATCGTGTAATTATCGTAGTTAATAATACTATTAAATCGGACGCCGTTTAATAACACGACGATAGGTGGTCGCGCGAATAGATTATTTAGCGAGCGTTCGTACTACCCATCGGAACGTAATAATAGCGAAATGGGCACCCCCCCCCCCTGTTCGGGTAAGCGCTAGAGCACAGTGGAGTGGCGCCGGACCTATAACTAATAATTAACGTAAAAACGATAGAGCGACGTGAACACTACGGTCCGTTAATGCGATTAGAGTGAGAACGCCGAGCCTATTTATACGGAGGACATTGGCGTGAATCCATCGGCGCGGCGTAAACAATTTCGTCCAACTTGTCCCGGCCGTGATTCCGGTATAAGAATTATACGCGAATAATCGTGTCCCGAAATCGAACGGTATAGGAGTACTTCGAATTTGCGCGCGAATACTCGTCACCGGCGTTAAGCCGTTTACACAACCACGGGCTTACGCTTCGTGGAAAATCGTTTCGATTTTCGAACCGCCGTCGTCGAGAAGTTCGCGATTAAAGACGACGGTGCGAACGGTTTTATTAGGCGTTTCGTAACACTTTTACGAGTACCGTTTTGAATAAATGCGCGCCATATGAACGATAAAAATTAAACCGATAAAGTCGAACGTAAGCGAATACGCGCGCAAATGAAAAGTACAACGTTATCGCGCAATGTTGACGCGTTAAATTGCGTTTGCGCTGTTTCGGTACGTAAAGACAACGGCGGCCAATCGAAAAATAATCACTTTACCTCGCCCGGCGCAAATCGCCCGCATATTAGGGAAGAAAAAATAAAAACCCCGAACGTTTTTTAAACTTTGGACCGTTTCGTTGTACGCCGTCCGATCGAGGTACATAACCAATTCGGACGCACCGGGTCGGTCGGAGTTCCTGTGGATTTGGTTACGGTCGGGTTGACGCGACAGCGTAATATTAAAAACGCGACGTGTTTTCGCGAAACAACGATCATTTTCCCGTTTTCGTCGCTACGAAAATACGTATCGGAATTATTTTCGGCCATCTAAAAACAACGACGGCAACAAAACCGATAATTCCGTGGATAATTAATCGTTTCGGTTTTGAAACGGGGGTTTTTTCATACGCGCGTTTATATAACGAAAACGATCGACTACTATCGGCACAGCGAGTGTCGTACTTAGACCTGAATTTCGGCGGCGGCAGCGGGGGGGGTGTGTAGTTTTTAAATAAATAAATCGGACGACCCTAACGAAACAAAATATATACTTTAATAGATTATTCGTTTATAACGAACATTATAACGTGTATCGAAGTATAAAAATATTTCAGTTATTATCGACTAATTAATATACGGGGCTCGTAAGAAATAAATTTTTTCAAAAATATTTTCGGGGGGGGGGGTTATCAATTAGTACGTCACTGGGCGCAGGTACATGCATGCGTTCGGTGGACGTATCGTCGTGGACAATTGTGGACGATGGCCACCGTCGTTTTTCGATGGAACGTTAATTTCAAAATACGGTTAAATAGTTCGCGGCCGAATAGAGAAACGTCGTTTGTTTCCGTATCCGATAGTTGCGGTCGCGCGTACGTAGCCGTCCGATAAATAAACGAAACGTCGCCGAAATTTTTATATTTCTTTCGTTCCGCCCACCGATCCGACGGTTTTTTTAAAAGAAACGCGTGTGTTTGAAATTCCCCGCGCCAGCCGTCGGAGTTGTTGTTGCCGATGTGCGAATCGATCGCGGGCCGCGGGCCGCGCGAAACCGCGTGCGGCCCGCGCCGGAAACCGGCCGCACCGTTGGTCGGGTCCATCGTGGCCGGCACGGACGGGGTGTGTTTCTACGTGTTCGAGGCCAACAGCAGCCGCGTGGTGAAAACGCACCGGATACCCGTGGACACGGTGCCGACCACCCGGGACGGGCACGCGGAACAGAATCCGGAGGCGATCGTGGACGCGGCGAGGGCGTGCGTGGACAACGCGCTGGCGTCGGGCGAGGTGTCGCGCGCGGACGTGGCGGCCGTGGGCGTGGCCAATCACCGGGCGTCCGTGGTGGCGTGGGACAAGAGCACGGGCGAACCGTTGTGCAACGCGATCCTGTGGTCGGACAACCGGGCGGCGCGCCTGGCCAACGACTACGCGCGCGCCTACGGCACGTACAAGTTCCACAGGGTGTGCGGGCTGCCGTTCAGCCCGTACTTTAGCGCGTTCAAGATCGCGTGGCTGCTGAGGAACGTCGCCGCGGTGGCCAACGCGCACGCCCAGGGCCGGTGCTATTTCGGTACCGTCGACACGTGGCTGTTGTGGAACTTGACCGGCGGCGTGAAAGGTAAGTGGACGGGTCCCGCTCTGTCGATGTAATCGTAAACGGTAACCGTTGGTTAGCGGAACGACGATTTCGTATCGAAAACTCTAGACGCCGGCGGGTGACGACGAGATGATTTGTCGAACGCGCTTATATTAGGTCGCCGCCGTTGGTTTTCCATAAAAAAATCCCACCGACCGAGGCGGAAACCATTCGAAATCGTCGTCGTCTTTCCTACACGGGTGCCGTTAGGGGCGTCACAATTTCAAATCGTTCGAAGCGAACGAACGCTTAAAATAGCCATACGTACGCGCTAGTGTTTCGGGTACGATATCCCCTCGAGATTGTGCCCTCCCATCGGGACCCTTAGGGCGGTTTAGTCTCGTTCAGTCTACGAAACACCGAGTTCGACGAATCCCGCAGGCGGAGTGTTCGCCACGGACTCCTCGAACGCTTCGCACACGTTCCTGATGAACATCAACACGTTACAATGGGACGCGTCGTTGCTGAAGTTCTTCGGCGTCTCGCCGAAATGCTTGCCGGCAATCAAGACCAGTTCCGAGGTGTACGGCAGATTCGCCGACGGGTCGCTCGTGAACGTGCCGATATCGGGCGTGATCGGCGACCGGCAGGCCGCCATCGTCGGTCACAGATGTTTTTACCGGGGCAACACGAAAGCCACGCTGGACACGTCCGGTTCGGTATTCACCGTCACCGGTGGCGACAAAGTTTTCTCCGCAAACGGATTGCTCACCACGGTCGCGTACCAGCTGGACGCGAAGCCGGTGTACGCGTTGGAGGGCCCGATCGCCTCGATGGGCAAATCAATCGAATGGGCCAAGTCGTGCCTGAACGTCGGGGACACGACCATGGCGGCCAACCAAACGAGCCTCGGCAAAGTTTACTTCGTGCCCGCGTTTAACGGTCCGTAAATATAATACCGCGCGTACGGTGCCCGACGTCCCGTCGTAATATCCCGTCCGTCTCGGGAATCGGTTCGTCCCGAAAACGCCATTTGTAACGCGATCGATCGCGTTTGGAATCCAATCGCCGATTGCCGTCAAATCGGAAGAACTTTATATAAATACGCGCCGTAATCAGATTAGAAATATACCGATTAGGGCCACGCGCATTTCGTTAATACCGGTCGACGTCATATATTAATCGTGTAATCGTGTATCAGTAAACGTTTTTCTTTTCGCGTAAAATAGGTTTTAAAAAATTCGTACTTATAATACCGTATCGGAATAGTCTTTTTGTTCGCCTACACTCGCGTCTGTAACCTACGGATCGTTAGTATACGAATATCTTCGCGTAGTTTTCTTCTACATTTTTTTACGATACGTATTTACAACATTTCCCTCCGTCCGACGCTCATATTCAATATAGAGTCTTGGCGATCGTCACGTTGCGGAACGGGCTACGTTACTATTTCGTACCGGCACAAATACTCAACAATTTATACCGATATTACGAATATTTGGACGTTTCGGTTCGCGGAAGTGTTTTCGCCGCCTTCGAAGTCTCTAATCGTTTTCGTATCGTAATGGTCTTCGAACGTGTACACTGTACGTTTAATCGCGTTTAAATCGGATTTCGATTTATCGGTTTTAGCGTTTTATCGGCGACGTTCAGTAACCATTATCGCGCGTGGTATTAGAAATCGGCAACTTATTCGGCAAACACGCACTTATAGGAACGCCGAACGGCCGACGTGTTCGAAACACTTTTCTTCGCGGTTAATAGTAAATAATCGTATTACAATTGTAACGGCGTTTTATCCGCGTTTAGTCGGCGGACGTAAGCTTGATTTGAAGTTTCACGACATTCCGACAGTTACGTCAAAGACCCGATTGCCGATTACCGTCGTCCTAAGTTCGAAATTGGGTTTCGTCGTCTCGTTAGCCAACCGGCACTACCGCGACGATATATACAACCAGAACCGATTTCAACGTAACAGGTTTGTACGCGCCGCACTGGAAACCCACGGCGCGGTGTCTGTTCGTCAGCAAGGACGAGTGCAGTTCCATGTACGACATCGTGAACGGAGCGATGGAGTCCGTGGGCTTTCAGACGCACGACGTGGTGAAATCGATGAACGCCGATCTGAACACGGCGATCGACCGGATACGAGTGGACGGCGACTTGTCGAACAACGGGACGATCATGCAGTCCGTGGCCAACCTGACGGGCACGAAAATCGAAGTGGCCAATTTCAAGCACATGACCGCGTTGGGCGCGGCCATGGCGGCCGGTAACGCGTCCGAAATAAACGTATGGAAACCGTTTTGTATGCCGGACGAGACCGACGTCGCGTGTTACCATCCGAAAATGGCCGCCGACAAACGGGCGGGCAGGATTATGGACTGGACGAAGGCCGTGCTTAGAAGCTACGATTGGGTGGATTATCCGAAAAAGTTTAACAAAATGTATTTGGGGGTGCCCCTCGTGAGCGCGGCGTTACTGTTGATTGGGGGCTTTATACTGTTGAAAAAGTAACGGACGACCATCGGTGCCGGCACGTGGCCGAGTGATATTTCAAAACGGAATTTTTTTAACGAACTTGTGGAAACTGCCGATATTTTTAGCAGCGAACCGTTTATCGACACACCCGAACACGTTCGAAGCACAATTGAAAACGAATCGAAAATCGATTTTCGTAACCCACGGTTATTCGCGTAGTCGTCAACGTATTTGCTTAATGGAATATAACGAGGCATTTCCAAAGATTAAAAATACTTGATACGAAAAACTACTTTTTGTATTTTTTTTTTTTAAATTTTATTTAAAATAACGGAATATTGTATTTTATATGTATCGTATTTTGTATCTTCTCCTTTGTTTCTTTTCCAGCTATTTGGGGTCGGCCACCTTCGTTCTGAACCTCCACTGCACCCGATCTCTTGCATTATCCACGCACACACCAACAGTGTATTGACGATGGTATACTCATTCGACCACTCATTTTTTTGGTCTTTCTCTTCACTTCCATAACCGTTTATACTGCTTCTCTTGTTACCCCACTCGGACATCTAAGCAGTTTTATCTTTGTTACACACATTCTCCGCTCTATTTTTTTGTCCGCCGCCCAACACCGTGAATAACATAGCTCGCTACACTCTTAATTAGAACTTTCAACCTCATTAGAATTATCTTATCTCACAAGACACCAGACGCTTATATTCACTTAAATCACCCGCGCTTAGTCCAATGTTTCACATTTTCGTCAAAACTCATCGTTCGTTTAAAGAACGCAAAATAAAAAAATTCACTTACCTCGTTCCCGTTTACTGTCATTACACTCCTCGTTTCATCGACTTGTTCTCTTTCGTCAAACTCATACTCTATGTACTTTTACATTTGTTAATCCCTTTCCTTCCGAAGCTTTCCAACCGAGTACAATTAAATTTAGGAAATTTTAGACTTTTATCGTTCGGTACACGTAAAACATTATTGTAATCAACCACATCCGAAAACTTACGGATTACGATGATTAATTTAATCGTTTACCTAACAATTTATTCGACACTCGTCCAAGTAATACGATTCGCTTACGTTTTTTATTTACAATTTTCGTTGTTTATCATAAACCAAATTAGTTTATCGATAAAAGTCGTATAATTCAAATCAATATGACGGATACAGTTCATTAAAAAAGGCTTATTTACATTTATAGGTTTTCTTTTCTTAATATATACCGCGACTGTCGTTTTTTATTAATGTATACTTTGGCAGTAAATTCGCTTCGTACAAACGAATAATTCCGTTGGGAATAAATAAGATGAAAAAAACCACTTGATGAAAACTAACGGTCTAGACATGTCTCGTCGAATTCCAAAATATAATCTTCGGAATTACGAATCACGAAGTGGGTTGGTTATTCGTAGTTCTTAATTTAAACGGTTTATATGCTCGAAGTAATGAAAATTTTCGTTACAGGCGCAAACGTAACAATTAGGGCGGGCTAGTGGATTTTTATTATTAAATTTGCAATTTACGTTCCTCGCGTTTAACGATCTCGAAAACAATTTCACGATTATTTGCTTCAATGTTTTACTGCTTACGTTTTATTACGTTAAATAAGACGAATGCAGTTGTTGTATGATTTCAATAGTTACAGATTCGATTCGAAACTCAATAAACGTATTCTCCGTTTTTTTTTTTTATTTAAAATTGTAACGTAAATTTCCGCGCCTACCGCGTAATTCTCACGAATAAAATTAACGGCGACACGATAATTTATTTATATTTGCCGATCCGATCTCGTCAACAAAATTGTACACGTATCGTATATAAAAACGGGTACGTTATAAATAAATATCGTAATTGGCGCGACAGGCGTCCGAAGACGTTTAACAGGAACAATAGTAATCGTGTACGTTTCCGTCGAACACGTTATCGCATATTTCAAAAGTCAATACGGACGACTGCGGTAAAATCCGGGCTTTCTCGTTAATTACCTGACATTGTTTAGCGCGGTCGTTACTTAAATCGTTATCAAAGTACCGGGATACTATTGATTTCTCCGTCATCTTCGAGCCACATGGTAAATCCGCAATTTGTCTACGCCTTCCTACCCTGTACGTTATTAGGTGTAAATTATTTCCGAACGGCAATAATACGTACGCGTATTTCACATTCGACCCCAAAAGCCCACTCGAACACAATATTGTTTCGGAAAAAAAGATTCAACCGTGTTACGTACTAGCCGTACTTTTATAATGCGTACTTACATTCGTCACGTACTACGCGGTGTGCCTTTGAAAACATCAGCGATTGGATTGGTTCGTGGAACGGATATCGATGTTTTTGCCGAGACTTTGGTCGGTTCGCAATGTGAAATCGGGTATTTTCGTTTAAATCGCCGTAATAAATCGTCGACGATAAACCGACAAGTAGTATTTAAATATTCAAAACGAAAACGATCGGTTAATGTCTTCTAATTTGTTATTCTATAACGATCATAAAGAACAACGCCAATTACTTAACGCCCTTATTATATTTATATATTTCGGAACGAGTTTACGGTCGTTTTAAACGAACACGAATATTTTTAAAAACTATCGACCGTTCGCGTTTTCAATTTTAATTTTACGAGTTTGTTGTTTTTCGGTTTTTAATTAAACCGATCTACCAAAGGAACGTGACGCGGAATTGGAAAAAGTGCCTGTAAACAAAAAAATAATTTAACAATTTTAAACGGAATTTTCGTATCGCGTAAATTATGTTTAAACGGCGATAAATATAAAAGCATTAACATAATTACGAGAACCCTGAGGTTACGTCGGTGTAACCTTTTCGTAATATTCCTCCGCTTTTTCAACCCGTTTTTATCGAAAACTCGTCTACGTGCCGAACGACATTTCGATCGAAAACACTTTTTATTAAATTACGAATATAAAACAACGCGTATATACGTACAAATTGTGTGCGAAAAAGAACGAAACTATTTAAAAAATAAAAACCTCCACTAGTTAAAAAAAAACCGACCCCTGCCAACTTGATTAACAATTTGATTAGGTTAAAGTGTTTGATAAGACGAACGAAACATTAGCATATCGGGCCTGATAGTACGATCCATTCGCTCGTGATAGTAAAACGCGTTTCGCGTACCTGTTACCGTTTTCGAGTTACGACGAAACCTTTTTTAGACGAAAAATCGAGAACGGAATCTTTACCCGTTCGGGGTTGACCGTCAACAGCACTTAACGTCAATACTGTAACGACCGTAGTATAAAAGGATCGTTCGTTCATAATCGGAGACATCGCCGAAACGAAATCAACCGTTCACGACATTTTAACAAACGAATTACGTGTGTGTGTGTGTGTGTGTACTCGTTGAACATTTTGAGACTTTTCTCCGAGAAATCAAGTTCGACGCAAACTCCGAGGTCCGGTGAAGCGTTAACGGGTACTTCAAACAGTTTCCAGAGGAACGATACTCAGACGAGCACCGGAAATTGGAGGTGGAACCGGTGCGTTCTACAACGATGAACGTTATTTTGAGAAGGGATAACGTTAATTTCGTTCGAAGTAAAAAGTCCGACTTTTAAGAATGTTAGTTTCGTTCTATTTTCGGGCATTCTTTGCATATATATATATATGTATATGTATATTTAATTCGAGCGCGCGTGACGCTATGACGCTTCGACAGAAATAATAATTGCGGTCTTAGTTTAAAGTCGAAGCGGCGATTTCGATATAGTATTTGTGGTCGTAACGTGACTGGTGCCGGTACGTCAGTGTGGCTGCGGGGTAAATCGGGTGAAATTTAATTGAAAACGGGCGTTTTTAAGACCCCCCCGGCGTTCTGATTAAAATATCGTATAATATTCGACGATTGTCGTCGTAACGCCCGTCGATCGGCACGAAACAATCGATTCGTAAATAATTAATTAAAAATTAATTATCGTACCGAAGCCGTCGTCGACGTGTTAGTGGTGGCCATGATGGGCGGCGGCTTCGGTGAAGAGCTTGTACCGAGAATATCGTACGGGCGCCAGCCGAACGCGATAATTATTAAAAAAATATATATATATATATACGAAATCGGGCGTTTCGAACGGATCGCGACGAATGTGCGACGACGACAATCGCGACGCGGTATATATATGTAAACGCGGAATAATAAACATCGGGCGTACGTGAATATTAAAAAACGAATATTAAGAAGCGAAAAAAAAACCGCCCCCGTCTCACTAAAACGTCGGTATTTTTTAATCTCGTTCCGTAAAGTTTCGGCTCGGAACTAATCGCGGGACGCGCGATTTTCATTGCGCGGCGACCCTCTATTAAATATACTCTCGAACAGAATACGTTTTCTTTACCACACCCCCGGGACAAGGCAATATATATATATATATATATATATATATACGCACGTGCGCGTATTTATTAATATATACTCGTTTAAATTTCAGATAACGGTTAATGAACGACGAAAGTTTAATTAACGAAAACTGTTCATTTTACCTTTCGTTGTACGCGAAATCTTCGCGCCCGAATCATTTTCGGTCGCGTAGTATTATTAATAATAATAATAACGCTACTAACGCGGAACCACGCGTATTTTACGTCGTCGTATTTATAATGTATAGACGCGCGCGCCCCCGGTAAATCGCTACGACGTTATGTACGCGCGCCTATGGGACAGACGACCGTGTGGACCGAAAGTGTCGAGAGAGAATGAGAGAGAAACTATATTGACCGTTGGATAACGTGGCCGTCACGTTGGTCGTACGGAGATTTTTTCGAATTGATCGTCGATACTGTCGTCCGAAATGCTCCGAGGGCCGTGTTTGACGCAATCGGCGCCGAATAGGACGGCCGACGACGGCATTTCTGACCGACCTAAATCACGTCGAAAACCGAAATACGTCAATCGTCCCCGGGAATTTTTCGCGGCCGGAATAATAATAGCGTCGGCCATAATCCAGCGGAACCCATTTGGCCGGGTACGTACGACGAGAATAGTACGAACACGGTCGCGTTTACCGTTCGGGCGAACGTTTCCTAATTTCGAGACGATTTGGCGCTAATGTCGCCCGCAATATTTCGACGACAGCGACAGTTACGGAGTAATTACGACGAGATCGAACGTTTCAACGTCAACGGGACGATCGAATTACGAAAATAATATCGTTTCCGCTTTTCGTTTAGTCGTGTCCTGTGCGTGTGGTTAACGGGGGAATATTCGTAACAGCGCGTGTATTTCGGCCATTTCGTGTTATACTAGACGACACCGTACGTACGTGGAACGTGCGCGTCGTCGAGGGACTCGGGTGTAAACAATCCCGAAAACCGACCTCGTTTATTCGGACGGCGCGCGCGCGCCGTCGTCGTGACGAACCCCCGAAAAAGATAACGTAATATTCGCACGTTCGTCCGGCACTGTCGCGGATGTCGCCACACGGACGTTATCCGACCCCATTAAAAACGTGTTCGATATTGTCGAATATATCGATAAATCCGATTCGTCGTCCCGTCCCGTTCGCGGACGTTACGATGGTGGGGCTGTACGAGGTCCCGCGCGCAGTTCCGGCGGTCCGAACGAACACACGTTTTACTACACACCGGACAGACGGTGTCGTAACGTTAGGACAATCGCGTTGGATAATTTTTCTTCTTCTTAGGTTTATCGGGCCTTTAAGACTATCCCGTCTCACAACCAAGCTTCCATCAAGTTCTCCAATTGGAACCACCTCCCATCTGTTCAACATCATTTTTCATAACATCTTCCCAGCGCATTCTTGGTCTTCCCAAAGATCTTTTACCAACAGAATTTTGTTCAATCACTGCACGTAGTAACGGATTTTGGTCCCTCCAAGCATGGCCAGCCCACTGTAGTCTTCTTCTTCTGATAACCTTCAGTATATCCGAAACACTATATAATGTTTCCATATTCTTTCTTCGTCTCCACTCCCCAATTATTTCGTCCTTGATTGGGCCATAAATTCTCCGCAACACTTTTCTTTCAATGACAGCGAATCTATTTTAATTTTATAAGTGGCCGTGTTTCTAATCCATACAATATAACTGGTCGTATCAGGGACGTATACAATTGTTTTTTTATTATTCGTGAAATTAGTACCCTTAGTAAGCCCATAGTAACATTTATTTCCAGATGGAATTCTCGCCGCTACGTCTTTTGCTACATTATTTTTTTCGGTCCATAAAAATAGATCACGACGAATGTAAAAGGGTAGAACAGTGCAAATACCCGGGTACTATCTTGGATAATTATTATCGCGCGTTATCGTTCGTACGTTTCGCCGGCCGATATACCACCGAACGTTCGGGTACCATCGTGTGTAGCCCTCCTTATAAGACTCGGTTCACACGGATAGCGTTTTTTAGTCAGTGTTCGCGCGAATTCAGATTTTACGCGCGCGTTTATACTATATAGTCGGTCGAGTTTCCGGTAAAGACGGAAAAACGCGCGTACACGGTGGTTATACGCGTTATCGCTGAACGGCCCGTCGTCCAGAAATGCGCGTAATCATACGTACACAGTTGTAGCGGGCGCACTATAATCGCAAACGGGCGTTGATCAAACGCGTGTTTAACGCTCTCCGTGTGTGAACCGAGCCTATGATTTAGGCGATCGACGCGGGTGTCGAAAATCGACCACAAGCTTTGTGGTCGCGTTTTTCGTGATCAACCGACCGGACGAATAAACGAGAAACGCGCGCGACGCGTAGTTAACGGTCGGTTCACGCGCGGCCGCGGTACATTTCTACGGGCGATTTCGCCGTCGTTTCATTCTCACGCGGTTACTGGCGAACAATGTTCGGTCTAGACGTTGGATACGTTTTCGAGCACGTCGAATAGCGTACGTAAAAGGAACGTAATATACACGCCGGGAACCGATACAAAGCGTAACATACGCGTATATTAATAAACGTAGGACGGAATTATGTAGATTTATTCGAGCGAATAACTAAAAAAGTACTCGCGTGGATGTTTAAAAACGTATATCGTTTCGAGTGAGCTCGGCGCATATTTCGAGGTATTCTCGTCGAATAATAAAAACTGTAATTAAAATCGGCTCGGTCGAAAATACTGCGGGGTCCGAATAATCCACCGGGTGTTACACTCGCGTTACATAGTGTTGACGAAAGAAATCGGGGCAAAAAACAAACAATTTTTACGTACCAGAGATAACATTTCGTCGACGATTTCGTACTACCCATAAATCGGGGAACTTTTCGGGAAAAGAACCCTTCTCGCGCGCGGTATTTCCAACCATATTTTAGTTCGCGGACGACCGACGAAATAATAGTCGCTCTATACGGTTTCGCGTCGTACGTACGAAGTTTTACCGTAACGCGATGCGTTTTAAGTTTTCGTAGATCGCGAATACGAAGCTGTGTACGCGCTCCGGGAACAGAATAATACACAGTCGCCCGGTAAATCACTGAAACGACGTTACCCAAAAATTACAACGTCCGGGAATGGACGCACAAAACGTCGAATAATCAGCCGCTGCTGCGTGCCGCCCTTTACACGCACACACACACACACACACACACACACACACGAGCGCGCGCGCGTCTACAAAAACGATTTCTACAATCTCTTTGATATCCGAAACGAGAGCGCGCGCTACGTTCGAATACAAAAAGCCAATGGCGTTTTCGCGGCGTTAGGATATTATCAAAAAGCTATTTTTCACCGCTCGTATTTACACCGCGTTAACGAATAACGTTCGCGGGACGTACGTGTATCGTGGAAGTAGATAATCGTAACAATTTAGTTTTCCGAGTATAACGTAATTTCGCGCGACCGTGTGCAAGTTCGTACTATTTGTAATTCGAACGACGGTTTGTTTCGCGCAATCATTTCCCGACGACGGTTATAATTACGAGGAAATTATTTTTCAAAGGGCTCTTCGACGCCTGTCACCCGCGTCGTTCGCGTATTATATTCCTTCGCGTTCGGCGGGAAACTGTTTACGTTTAACGGAACCTACCGAGCGACCTATACGAAAACTATGTTTTTGTATACACGCGACAAGCGTACGTAATTCGTTCACGAAATAATTATCGGACGCGCCGGTTTTAATCGAATTATTTAACGCGGCGTTTCCAAACGATTTTCGTGTTCCGATTAGCCGATCCCGATTGGTAAGTACGTTCATCGGTTACAGGCACGAAAACAAGAAGGCGCTCGTCTTTGGCGGCGCGCGTTTATACGAATATACGACCGATCGTACTCGGAATTGTTCGGACGTACGTGAAATTAGGGCTCCCCTCCCCGATTTTATCCGATCGACTCCAGAAAAATCGTAAATTCAGTTTCCGAATTTGTAAATCACCGGCATAACGTAAAAAACAAAAGTCGGGTGGACCAACTTCACGTACGACCGCGCGCGATACGGACGTATAATTTACTATTTACAACGCGGACACACGCGGGCCGTGTAACGAAACGTTAATAAAAACGTCTGGCGCCGTCGAAGATATCGCGCTATTATTATTATTATTGTCGCCGACTACGCCAACGTTAAACGAGCGTGTAGTTCGTTTTTTACTTCGCGATAAAACACTATTAATATTACGGCCCGGTGTTCGCGATAATCGGAAACGGTTATTTTACGTACACGTATATCGTATAAAGTAAACTGGGTTGTTATTATAATGCGCGCGGTTCTCGATCGTCGAGTGTATATGAAAAACAAATATGGTCCGCTGTTACGCGGCCGTAATATGCAAAATATGTGTGACTTTCGAACGTTTCGCGGTACTCGTAAATACGCGAAAACGTCGATAAATTCCTGCCGTCGGTCGGAACACGTCCGGTCGGCACTGTACCGAAGTCGATTCGCGTCGTACTGGCCGCGTTTTTATTAATTCGAAGCCGCGGAAAAACGAATCGTCGCACCTGCGCGTATTTGGTCGACGTCAGATAGCTGGACGAGAAGACGAAGGTGTACGCGGCGTTTGCGGTTCGCGGGTCACGGCATACAACATTTTGCCGGCGGTCGGTTGTTGCGCTCCCAAAACAACATACGTGGGGGGGGGAATTTTCGCTAAATTGTGCACATTTGGGGGGAGGATCGGATACAAGTGTCCGGCCACCCTTGTCTATTCGACTCTTTCGGCGTATCCTACGATACGAAACGTCGTAATAATCGGTTCGAAATGAACGCGATGGCCGCTCGTATTCGAATTTTCTTCTTCGTCGATCCGCGAACGAATTCCAACGGTTTTTTCGAACTATCGCTGTTCGATGGTCAGTCACGAAATCGAACCGTCTGCCGGCTGTAACGACGGCACATCCACGGTACTCACACCATCCGAAACTCGTTGAACGAACGACGTTTCGAGCGTACGAACGCGACCGACAAATTACGAACGAAGGTTTTCGAGAGGTCGCAATTTATCGCGGTCGGTAGTCGTCGTCGCCTCGCGGTTTAGCAAATATAACGGGCGCGCGAAATCGTCATTCGTTCGAAATCGGAAAAACGATAGGAAAATTAGTTCACGAATTCCAATCGCGTTTTCCGATTCCGAAAATCGGTCCGCCGAGGCGTGGACACCGTCGTTGGTGATGATCGTTCGACCGCGACGAAATAATTTTTCGGCTAAAACGGTTTTACGGTAACGGCCGAAGTACGCGCTACAGATTTCCAAGGTGCTTCACCGTTGTATTAGGATGGGGAGAGTCCCACGAGCCGTCCTGTTTTCGACCATGATTACTGTATCGTAAAATGCGTCGTACGAAATACACGAAAAAAATTAATCGCGAAAAAAACACGAACCGGACCGCGCGCGACATAACACCCAACAATATACGCAATAATATATTATGATACGGCGCGTTCGGTTCGTGCCGTTCTCGAGTGGAGACTTTTCATCCGCGCCCGATTACCGTTCCATTATCGCCAATACGTGTTTTAACGTCCGCGCACGCATTTCGGTTCGTGCAAATGCTTGCCGAAGCTTTAAACCTTTACGACCGATATCTTGTTCACGTTATTATTATTATACACGTCTACGGTCAGGTACCTATCGATCAGTTCGGCCAGTTTGGCGGCGACCTGTCCGACCGCGATAAATATTTAACCGGTCGGACGCGCGTAAGAACCGCCGAATCGATTACCGTATCCCTCGTGCGTTCAAGACTTTCGCGCCTAAACTACCGCTTCTTATCGCCCACATATATCCAAACAGCATAGGCGCGAAAATTCGATCGCCGTAATCGTCGACCCGTTTTCGTTATTAATTTGTTCGCGCCCGATAATAATTTACACGCGACCGTACACGGGACCATTTTAATCGCGACCGTTCGATTTCTCTCGAAACAAATCGGGCGGCACGGCAATCGTGTCTGACACACGAATACGCGCGGTAAGCGAAAAGACGGATCGAATAGAAAGGGGGGGGGGAAACAGAGACGGTATTCTTTACGGGAAATATATTCCAGTCCGGTAGGCAATCCGGAGACAACACTATAATAGAAACTCCTAATTTTTCGTAGCTTTTCCGAGGGTGGAAAATTGATACGGACAATTTGAGAACGCGCGTGAAATTCGTATGAAATATTGAAATCGATCCGAATTGTCAAGAACGTCGGGATTTTCGGTAATTTTTTTTCACGCGAGACAATATATTTATCCGCGTTACGGACTCTATTTGTGAACATGATCGAACGAGAATCCGGGAAGAATTCGTCGATCGGGACTATACTCGGATTGGTTTTTACGCGCACGGTCTAGCGACAATTTGAAACTCTAATATAATACCGCGGTAACTTTTAACGACCGAAACGTTTTTGAACAATTCGTAGACGATATTGCTTATCGGCGACGGTAAGTGGCAATTATCCGAAGCACGTAAAGTGAAAGTACGTAAGTTTTTCGTTTCGCGACTATCGTATTTAGCGCCGTTCAATTTCCGGCGTTCGGTCGAGTAGTAATCGGATCGACAAAACGTCGTCGACGGTTCACCGTTTCGTGAATATACACCCTTCTCCGCGTAATGACTTGTAAACTCGTCATTCATCCGAACGTAGCCCCCCATTTACAACGGTCGTTAGCGGCGTTTATCCCGCTCGCCCGTCGCCCATAAAAACACGCCGGTCGACGGGGACGGAGTCAACCAGAACGGGAACGCCACGGTAACGTGTCGCTGGTGCCGACGGTATCGGAAATTCGGATCGCGTCGCCGGCGCTCATATTCGATAGAGACGGTTAATTATTCGCCCTTATTCCCGGGGACCGCGTCGCCGACCCAGAACAATGCGACGGCATTTTCGCGTTGCCGCGTACGTACGCGCGCGATTATCGCGCGACTAAATTATAAACGATTCGGCGGTTCTTTCGTCGGAACGCCGACGTGAACAAGTGTAACACTATTGTGTGTTCGCCGATTGCATTCAAATCGCGTTCGATTGTGAAGTGGGCTAATTTTATTTGGCTGGCCCGAAAACGGGCGAATTCCGACAATCACCCGAGACTCGATGACAAGAACACGAACGACCTTGTCGCCCGCCGGGTGTACGCGGAAATTATCGTAACCCCGGCGAATTGAAATTCGCGATACGCCCCGTCTTATATATATATATTTTAACGACGATTTCGACGTTGTTTTATTCGATTTAACGAGAGAAAAAATCATTTTTGGTTTTTTTTTCGAATCCAAATCTAATTACACGAGTAATTCTTGTATATATATATATATATATTATCTGAATCTCGGAAACGGTTACAACGATTTCCGTGAAATTTAATATGCGGGGGATTTCGAGGACGATAAATCGATTTATTCGTTTTTAGAAAACGTCGTTTTATCCGTGGTTTCAGGCAATGAAAAACGTATTACGTAATAACATATTTATATTATTATTAGAATACGAAGGTAAATTTCGCCATCATCCACAAAGCGGTAGCAGCTTCGATGGTAAATCGGCCGGTCCCTAAGCCAGGAAAACCCTTGTTTATAATATAATGTTAAACTAATTGCACTCGTGATTTTTTATTTAAATAACCGGTTCATATTTTTTTTATTATTATGTCGGTAAGAACGAGAAATATTATTCATATTTCATCGGTATGTAATTCCTATCTAAATATAATTTCCACAAAACACGATTTACTAAAAAAAAAAAATACCAAGCAAAGCTCGGTCACCCGATATTAATATATATATATATAAGAGATAACTTCGTAGAGACGCGGTATCTATAATTTAAAAGATAAATAATCTACGCGTCCGTATTGGTCACATATTTCTTTACGCTCAACCGATACGGGACAACGCCGAGGTTTTGCGAAACGGAAACCACAGCAATTTGGCAGCCGCGCGTTTCCTCCGTGATTTTTACCGGAAACTGTTACGCTGGCGAATTCGCCAACCGCTATTTTTTCGCGTTCCATACGTGACTTTTTTTTGTAAAACTACCGTTGTGAAAATGTCACGTGTACATACGCGTATGTGTGTGTGTGTGTGTGTGTGTGTGTGTGTGTATATTTTTCCTCCGTAAAGAAAAAACGGGTTTCCGATTTTTTCGTCTTATATTTCGCCCGTTATTAAAGCGCACGTACAAACTTCGATTATTGGACAACGGTGGGCATAGAACAACGCGTATGCGTTAAACGATATTGAAACGGGTACGTTATCGTATTAAAATAAGTATTGCCGCGAAATAATAGAAAACTGGAAGACGATCGCGATAATTATTTACGGTAAAACGGCATAGGGATTTATAAAATCGTAGGGATGCTCGAACCGATTAACGGCCAATCGTGTCCTTTGAAAACGTTCGTCGTACCACGCCCTTAGATGGTCAATGGATGGTGTGTACGCGGTATGTTGGTATTTCGTCAAGACGCGTTTATTTCGGTCGATTACGAAAGAAAACACGCCGGATAATTGTTTTACACGCGCGTTATGTTTTCGACGGTATAATTATTTGAAACGTCGGAAAATCCTTTTTGAAACGCCGTCGTGTTACGGAAAAAGAAGACTGTATTAACGGGAATGTGCTCCGGCACGTGTTACGCTATCCGTTCGAAACGATTCCAACACGAGCGCTAACAACACCGAATTACGTTACAGTCGTTTTCGTAACGAGACGATATTTCGAACATTTCGGCGACTCTACTGCTGTCGTTCAACCGGAAATTTGGTTCGTTCGTTTTTTAGTTTCGTCTATCCGTACAACCCGACGTCATTTATTTGGCGCAACGGCGCGCCCGGCTTAAAATACTTTACTCACCACCAAATATTAGTCGCCGTTGTAGACGTTTTGTTCGTGAATTTCCGGCCAAAAATACAATTATAGCAGACCCCGTATTCGCCACACGTGGTTCCGCGTTTTCTATTTCCGAAATTTATCGTATTTCGGGGGCACGCGCGCCAATAGAATTGAAAACAAAATAATGTCGACAGTCGGACTCGCCGAACTCGCGAATTTCAAACATTTGCCGTTACTTTTTGTGAACACACCTCGTATATATTTATATGTATATCGGATTCGACGGCGTATCGTAAAAATCGTTGTTCGCGTATTGGATCCGAATACAATTATTGTCGCGTCGAATACCGTTCGAAAATTAATTACTCGTACGCCTTACACGGCCGCGTCGGTTTTCGATCGTTAAAGATTTCGATCGCGTTTCCTTACCGTCTATTATTAATTTCTCGTCGGTACGCTTTATTTACCGGTCGGACGGCCAATATATGTGTGAGCGCACGCGCGCCCGTTCCGTTTAATTGTCGGTTATAATTTCTTTTCCCGTTTTCTATATGTACTGTTGTTGTCCAAATTAATTTAGCTTAAAGCGTCGACGGTTAATCAAACGGGGTTACTCGAAAGTTGTTCCGCTCTAACGGAAACGTACAAAAAAATACTAATTTAACGTACGTACACACACGTAGATATTATATTAATTGTATGATATGCGGTCGGTGGTGACGGTTTGAAGAGGGTTTATCGAGAACTATTAGAATAATTAACGGGACGAAAAAGCGATTAAGATTTTCATATTTTTTCGTTAGCCACTAATTCGTATGCTAATACGTTACCGACGGTACGAAGGCTAGCTACATCGTCGTACATCAACCAAAAACACACAAACACGCGCCCGCGTTCATTTCAAATATTATTACCCCGACGGGAGGGCTACGTCACGGTTATTCTCGTATTGTTTGTGCGCGTAGCGTTTTTACGCGTCGAACAATTTATTTCGCCAACGTCGCGGGCCTTAGAACGGTCGCGAAACGTCACGAAGTGTTTTTTTTTTTTTTACGTTACGGTACGCGAGATAAAACGTAAATTACGACACTTATACGCGGACGAATTACTGTAAACGGTCGCCGTTCCTTTTTACGCGCGAACCGTTTGGAACGTGAAAACGAAACATAAGCGTAAATAATACGCCGACGAAAGAACGTTACAAAAATGAAAACGGATCGTTTCGCTATTTGCAGAGTAAACAATACAAGCGGCGGCAAAATTTTAATAACTTTTTGAAATTTTTTATAAACATTTAAACGAAATACCGAGATAGGATTTTGTTCGACCGGTCGGTTTTGTTTTTGTCGATATCGTTTAGCCGCCGACGGCCGAAATTCGTAATTTTCGTCGCCGAATAATTCGCGCAAGAACAGCCGGGTACGAATGGTGCACGCCCGTAATTATGGCGAACGGCATCGTCTTTTTTTCGTCGAGAGCGCCGGGAGAACGAAACGCAAGACTTGAAACGAAGGCGATTTCGTCAATCCGTGAACGCGGGAAGCGAAACGCGAATAATCATTTCGCGAGCGACGCGACGGCGGCGTTCTGAACGACGGGTAAGTACCCACTGTTCGCCGGTTTTCTTATTTTTCCCGTTTATTTTTTTACCTATTACTTCATATTACAACGCAATTTACCGAGTGCGGTGAAATAATGTCGGACGAATTGAATACTGTCAGGCGGGCGCGAAAAGTAGCGACATTAACGTTACGTTCGTTGCGGACGACGCACGATATTTCACATCGGTATGCCCTCTATTCGATTACGTTCATTTAGGACGGTCGTCTACCATCCCCGAGCTCCGACGTCCGCCGCCGCCAACTGTTTCCGCGCTATGATATGATATTGCGCACGGTCGGACGTAACCAAGCGCTCGAAGTGTATGTATCGCGCGGCCACGCTCGGCTGGTAAAACTAGTGTGTCCTAACGTCGTGACGAAATCCATATGCGCGCTCACGGCACGTCCCGTGGTAGGCGATTTTCCCGGCCGGTTTTTGTACATTCCCGGTCGCCTAATTCGATAAATTTACAACGATCGGAGAACCCACACGTTCGTTTAAAAAAAAATTAGAAGGCGAATAGACGAACGCGAAACGAAAATATTTCCAGTAAGCGTCGTGCACGCTTTGGGGGGGGGGGTGTGACGTGCGAAAAAAACCGTAATTACGTAACCCGTCCGTGTTTACGGACCCTTCGGCAATCGTTTCGACGCGATTACGAATACGCGTATAGTCCGAACGTATTTCGGACGAAAACGAAACGTTACGAATTAAAAAACAAACGGGAACACCCGCGTCTTGTGCTGATATTGTACGTCAGTGTGGTTCGTTATTACACTCGTCCGTGTAGTTAGTGCGAGTTGAAAGTTTTTTAAGTACGGCGTGCTCTTCGTTAATCTATACACGAAATCGCGTCTGTACGATCCTAAAAAATACTACGACCCCTCGTCGACGGGCCATGTGTTGCGACGTCTGGCCCCGAGTTCTCCCCGAAGGGGCGCCGTACGACGGTCCGCCAACCCATGCCGACGAGCCGACGGGATTTCCTTTTTTACTGTCGCAAATAGAACGAGGAGAAACAAATTTACCGACGGAATATCGATATATTTACGCGTATATTTCGATACCGTTGTTACCGGCCTGAACGGAAAAAACTGGGAACGAAGGAAAATTAATGTATCACGAGACACCGCGCGCCAACGCGCATACTATTCGGTCCACTGGAGCCCGCCGGAAACGTCCCGGGGAACGATGGGTGATGGGACTACTGGCGAGAACTTACACAAAAAACAAATCGAACTCGGAAAAAATCAGATAGCCGATGAAACCGAATTGAAACTATTACGCGCGAACCGTCTCCTCGGTCGTTGGCTGTCAGAAAAGTGACAAGATCTGTACCGAGTAGGTCGGCGCGACTATCGATACAGACCTTATCGCTGAACGACAACAAAACATTGTCTAATAACGGCGAAGTTACGCGAACGGTACGCGCAGGCGCGTACGTTGGACGATTACTTTTTGTCGCGGAATACGGGGGACGCGTATATTTTCCGACTCTTTGTGCGCTCGTGTTTCGGGAACGCGTTATTTATATACACTACTTACGCCCGGGCGCGAATTATGTACATCGAATTACAACTTGCTGAAATTTAACGCTCCCTACTCGATGTTCGAAACAGTCGCAATTTATCAACGCCGACGAGTCCGTCGACTGTATATCTTTAACGTGTCACGTACACGTTCTCAAAACGCGCGTACGTATGAATATTTTCGAAAATCTCGAAAAATAATCGAGTTACGTACGTTTCGCGTTATACGTCGTACGAATGTAGGATGGTCGGCGCGCGATGAGAACGGTTTTACGTTGAATTCAGCGCGCGAAAAGTTACCGTACGCCGTGTCGTCGTTGTTAACGTATTAAGCGTATCGAATAAAACAACGCGCGAAACGGGCGCCTCCGTTCGGTAAACATTTACCGGATAACTCTTTTTATCGAAGAAACGCGCGAGACTTTCGGTTACGTGTCGTTTTTAAAATTCGGCCGGTGTGTCCACCTATTCGGTAGGTTTCGTTATTTTTTTAACGCGATATATACTGTACGCGTATCGACGACGTCAGCATTTCAAATTGGTTCGTTTTATTATTTTTTTACCGCTACGATGATTGAAGTTGAGTTACGCTATCGCCGCAAGCGTCTATATATATATACGCGCACACTCGTATAATACGAGGTAGCGAAAACGTCGAGGAAAATATGGTATTTCTTTTTACAGCGGCCGACAATAGAATCAAATTCACGGCTATTATCATCCCCGGAATAGACGATTCGTTGTTGTCTATTTTTTAGCGAACACGCCAACGGGTTTTTCCTTTTTATTTTTATAACGCGACATTACGGCGGAAACGTCCCGTACTCGCAATTTGTAGGAAAAACACCAACCGCCCCGAACCGTAACACGATAATGGTACAGATTTATAGCGCGCGCGGCTGTCCGAATTTTTCGTTCGCACGTCCCCGTGGACGATCGGACACGAATAATTAGGCGCGCGACGACATTGTCTGTTTAGTGGTTGGGCCGAACATTTTTACGCGCGCCACCGTTTTACTTCACCGTTGTCGTTTGCCGACCACGCGATTATTTAATCGTTATTTCTCCGTTATTTCCGATAAACGTACAATTTTTTTTAATTACGCGTCGTTTCAATTTTTAGCACGGTCGACTCGTTTACGTTACGATCAACGCGTCCCCCTGGACGTTCAAATCGCAACTTCATTTCGCGCGTATTACCATTAATCGGCTAACGCGAAATTTACACGAACTCGTTGTCATCATCAGTCTTCGTTGTTTTTCCGTTCGAGTACGTTAGCCGCGCGACGTGCTTATCCAAAGTAGTAATATATATATATATAATATAAGCAGTAAATTGGATTACGGACTGTACGGTTCTATCTCGGTTTTGAGGATTTGAAATCGAGGCCCACCGGATAGCCGGCGTGGCGACCGGAATACCGGGAGGCTAGCTTATATTAACGACACCGATGTCAACCACGTATAAACCTAGTCGGTGGCACGGGATTGGGGAGCCCTACGGAGCCAGACCAGTACGATCCGGCGCACCGTACCCCGGTTTTTTGGTTGAGGCGCCTAGTTCGGCCGCAACGTGGTGGTCGTGGAACGGGCGCAACATAGTGGAGCAACTCAACCACCATACCCGGCGGGCAACCGGATGCCAAGCGACAACGTTTAAGGGGATTGTTACGAATTTTTTTTACCACGGCGCACCTTGTGTAGCGCTCAGCGCTAATAGAAGACGCGCCGGGGTAAAGGGGCTTGCCCCTCAAAGCCTTGGGAATACCCCTTGAGCGGAGAATCGGAAACTTTATAAGAACGTCACGAATAATAACTCCGCAAACTACGGAACTCGGCCGATAACGTTCGCCGATATTTTATCCCGTAATTTCGCGAACGTTTCCTTCGTTAATTAGCCTCGGAACGGTAATCGATCGACACAAACGTTCAAATAACGTACGCCCGAATAACGCGTCGCCCGTGTAATACTTTCCCCGGTACATTTCGCTTTGTTCCCGTTTTATCTACGCGTTTCTGGAAAATTGAACCCAGCCCGTCGTAGTTCCATTAATAAAAAGGTTATTGACGACGAATTTTAGAACATTTGTCGTCCCGTACGTCGTTAATAATATGTTCGTACGAAATCGACCGTTTAATAATTTTGAAAACGTCCCGGCCGCGCCGTACTTATCTCACGAAACAGTGACCGCGTTGTCCGGTACCCCGAGGAACGCGCGTTCAATCGTACGTAAAGAAAACCAATCGGCACCTAGAAACGTCGTTATTGCTACAGGAAAATTGAAAAATACTATTTTATCGCGTTCTATTATCCCTCGAACGTAATAACGATTACGGGGGCGACAAAAAAAAAAAAACGGAACGCGAACTACGCGTTAAACACACATCGCGACGGTAATAGGTGTCTGTCAAAACTACGGTATATCGTTCAAGAGGTCGAATTTTGACGTTGATTCGCGCGTTATTGTTAAAATAAGGGCATCGATAGATTTTGTGTTGTTGTTTTTCTTTTTTATAGAAAATATTAACGTATACCCGTTATTACCGCGGCTTAGAAACGTACAGTAATAATTTCGTACGTTCCTATTGTGCAAAGTAAAGAAAACACGACGTGTTTATTCGTTGTAAACGTTCAACGAGCAGCTTACGCGAGCTGAAGAACCGCCGTGTAAAAGGAACGTGTGAATGAATACTATATATATATATATATACTTCATACAATATGTATAAGAACACGGCCAGCCCCATCCTTCCCAGGAACGATTCCCGCCGGTGGCGAATCGATATTTTAGATTGCGGTTTTATACACGCGTCAAGAACCGTGGGCGTGCGTGTGCCTACGTGCGCGCGAGAGTACGTATATATTTGTATAGAAAATCGGCGATAAAGGACTTATACGTTAAAGTCATATATATATGAAATTTCCAGCGTAAAGACGATCGAAATATTATTATAATTTAACGATATATACGCTCGTTTGTATATATATATATTACGGGCGAAATTTGACGAATAATCCGCGGACGATTATCGTTTTCGATTTATCGACGTAGCGTTCGCGGCCAGCGACGTCGGGCCCGAACAAATTTGCATACATATCGTGTGTACGTTGCCGTTCCCGCCGTCAATCGGGCCCCGAAAAAAGCCGTCACGTGTTTATGGTCGAGTTAGGCGTTTATTTAAGATTATTTTGTATTCTTTTGATTTTATTTCGCGCCGAAGATGTAAATGTCTGCCCCTTGGCAGGTTATTGTCCTGTCACCGCGCACCATTGGCGCGATAGTTTTTAAGAAGTGGTAGTTCTTAAGGATTATTGCGAATTAGATTCGATGTACCGAGGGCTGGGTAAAACAACGTGGCGATAGCTCTCGGCTGCTCTTATGGATGATCGTATTTGTAAAAACTTCGCGTACAATTTTTTTTCAATAAACCACTCACTGGTCCGAAGTATTGCGTTCGCGCGTTCCGGGCCAGTCAGTGTATTGCCAATTTATAAAAAAAAGGCGTCGTTACGTTTGCGCGTTTCGCCACCGGACGTACCGGTCCGAACCGAGAATCTGGCGAAACGTTCGGACCGGGATCGTTTCGTCCGGCCTGGAGCTAGACGAACGTAAAAAATGATACGCCCCGCGATCGTAGGTATTCGATAAACTGAGAACGGAGTGAACGGGGGAAACCGTATGGGAAACGACGAGCGGGAAATTCGGCGACAATGAAAAAACGGACGGAGACGCTTCGCGGCAAATATCTGGAAAAGCGGTTTTTTTTTTTTGTTTCGTTCGACGTATTTAGAACGTTATTTTTCGTAGCCGTTGCCCGATCGCGCCATCCGTGTTACGGAACGTTCGATGGCCACCGGTAAAATATTACGTTTCGTAACGGCACGTCGCCCGTATATATTTATATATATATATACGCGCGCGATAACCCGAAAATATAAAATACGCGCCGTATGACAAACGTATAACATTGAACCGGCGGTCGCGTTCCCGTATAAATCGTGATTAATCGTTTCCACCTTATCGAGTGGGCGGTGGTAATTCGATATGTATTATTTAATACGTTTGCGTGAACGTAAATGCTTACACACGAAACGCCGCGCGGCGATATTATTCGCGCGTATACGCGAATATTATCGTTTTATTCGTTACTTGTTCGGCCCGCGGTCGACCATTTTCGTTTCGGTCCGTTTAAACTCTGGCGTCAGACCCGTCGTATTTGGCGCGAACTTTGCGCCGAACCCTCGTCTCTGTATCGTTACATTATGGTCCAGGTCCGGACGTACGACCGCGGTCGGCGCGGTATTTTCGAAACGGCGCGTTATAATTGAAGGGCGAACGCCTTCGCGCCGCCGAACATTCGTCGAAAACCGAACATTTCCAGCGGATCGTCCGGTTTCGCAGGCTCTCGACGTTCGCACGAAACCGTGCGCTGGCGATCGTAATTACGCGGGCTATTTTTTAAAACGCCCGAAACGCCTTAAATCGCGACGTACGATTAAAAAAAAAAAAAACGCGTTTTTAATTTTCCGTTCGGAAGTTTCCTCTATAGTTTTCACGAATTAATCGTACACGTCGTGTTCGAATCGTTCGTCGCCGTTTAAGCGTTTTCGAAGCGCGAATACGTCGAGATTAAAACGCGAAGAATATCACGCAATTCGGAAATATAACGCGAACAAACGTCGGACAAGGAAACATTTTCCGATTTAAAAAGGCGGCGCGTTGTGCGCACGTAAATTGAAACATTTTCCCGGGTTATCAGATAGCGGAAACGTTCTTTCCGAGAAAATAAAATATCGGTTCAATTTAAAACGCGCGAGCGCGTATACACGGCGAACGTTCCGCGGGAATGTAATTTATTTTGACGCGGCGCAAAATTGAAATAGTTAAATATTTCGCCGGGTTAAGTATTTATCGCGGATGCACGGCGGATAACCGTTTTTCCCGTATTACATTATCGCGTGTTCGCGTACATCGCGGCCGTACAATAACGCGCGCGCGTATAACGGGCCGAGTTTTTTCCAATTTAGGAACCCGAAAGATCGGCCGCGAAACGGACGGCCACCGACGGGGGGGGGAACATTAGGCTAAACACTGTCTCGTAAATATTTCACGCGAATTTCCGGCACGCCGTTACTATTCATTTTTATCCCGCGGAAAATTCCGATCTGGGCCGTGACTGGAAAATCCGAAACGCTCGTGTCGTTTATTCGCCGGGCCGCCAAATCCGCTTGCGTTCCGCGCGTCCACTTGCACGGCGCTTCGGTTACACTCGTCACGCGTTTGGACGTTCGACAATTTCTCGTCGACACAAACGGACGTTTGCCGGCGTTTACCAAGCACGGGGCCGACAATAGTCCTCGGGTGGCCCCGTCGTCGAAATTGACGCGCGAATATAACCGGCCGTGTTCCGTTGGAAATCGACGCCGAAACGTGCCGGCCGACGACCGATACTAATAGTCGGCGGCTAAGTCCGAATCCGGTCGAATCGTCGAAATAACTCGGGCGCCGAAAATTGTGAGAAAATTCTAGTCTAGGCGACCACTACGGGCGCGTTCGTTCCGTTTCGGGACGGAGTGCGCGACCGCGGCGTTTCTGCCTAAACGAATCGCGTTAAATTATTAGCGAATTTCGTCCGGCGCGTGCGTAGTGAACCGGAGAATATTTCGTTCGGTCGACGCGTTCGTAAATTATTATACAAAAACGCGTCGCTTCCGAGCACACATTTTGCCGTCCTCGTACGGTATATGTCCATTAACGGCAATCGTATCTGTTTAAACTTTAACCGCCGGTCCAATTACCGTTATTACCGGGAAGTCACCGAAATTGGTCTTTGTACGGGTCATACCTAACGCGGAACATAATTGATTTAACGGAATATTGTCGCGAGCGTAATAAATAACGTATTTTTCCCGGCTTTGATGTCGTAACTAAATTTTGGCGCGGCCGTCCCCGTAATTTAGTTACAAAGAGTTCGTTCGCCGCAACAAATACCGTCCCGTCGTCCCGCTAAAAATAGTTTCGATTCGATTACGCGCCGCTCGGAGTGGCCGCGATCCGAGTGGAATTTCGGAGTTGTCTGGCGGGCTCCCGGAACACGATCGCTTCGGTCACCATTTTCGTCCGTACCGCCTTGTATATCGTCGCGCGTCTAACGCGCCGTCACGAACGTAATGTCTAATTTACGCGGACAACGGTAACGTCGTTTTGGTGCCGTCACCGGTACATCGACGTTTAGAAGGAAAAAGAACCGGTTGGCGCGAAATTTGAAATATAAAACCCTACCGTCCAAATACGAGGACAATATAAGGTATAAGTAAAATACGACCTAACCGCCGACGTATTTTCGACGTACGAACGTCTTGTATGTTTAAACGATCCCCAATTTCGTCGCCGTCTCGATTGCTTTAGGTCAATTGTTGATCGACGAGTTTTCGGCCATACCCTAAACGCGACCGTACCGATTTGTTCGCGATTCTTATTCGTTTCACTGTTCGTCCGGTACGTCCGAAGTGTTCTCGAACCGTTGTCGGTCTCGCATTATCGACTATTGTTTACGGTCGCGTCCTATTTTCTTTTCGATACACAGTCGGTAAGAACGTTTTAGTAAAATTTTCGTACCACCCATTAGCATAGACATAAAACGATATTTATTAAACCGTTTTATTCGTCGAAGTTATTACTAACATTTTTATCGAGTTAGTCTCGAACGACTAATTTCTGATCCACTTCTCTCGAACATTTATCCCCAAATCGCTCGAAAGTAATGTAAATTTCGAACAATTTCTTTTACGTCGCTCGCGTGTTTATTTTCGTTAATAGTATTCGCCGTTGTTGTTAAAAGTAATTTTTTTCAAAAAAAAAAAACCGGCCGACATTACGACGTTGCGATTAATTCGATTTTCAACATAATATAGCCGAAAGCCAGGTAGACGTAAATAAATCTAACCTTAAATTAAAACGTATTCAAATTAAAATATTAAATTTATTTCACGTTTCGCGAGGAACGGACTTATAATTACTAAATCGGTTAATATATATCCCCGATTTTTAAGTAGTCAATCCAAAATACTTTTTTCCGCGTTCTACGCCTGATGTAAAGTTTATTTTTATAACGTTCGGTATCGAAAATTTGTAAAATAATCGTTTAATCGTCGAGGTTTTTAAATTGTCATAACGATATTCAACGTTTTTTTATAAACTCTCGTTACGAATATTACACTTTTTTCTTCGCAGTTCTTCTAATTCAGGTTCCTCCTACGCAAATAGAAATACCGTAATTTTTATAAAATTCAACTAACGGTTGAATTCTTCCATTATTTTCGTATTTCGAAAATCCGCCCGATTTTTAAAGGCGTACGTTATATTCCACGTTTTATAATTTATCCGTTTGACACGTTCATTCCAGTTACGACGACGTCATTTTTTTTTTTAAAGTTTTTAACGACTTTTATAGAAGTTTGTGACACATAAGTGAGTTTTGATATTCTCATTATCGCTCGAACACCAACTCGTTATGTTTGTACGATGAGAAGTTATTGTGTATTGTTGTAGGAAAATCCGAGGTACTTACAAGTTACGAGCTAGATTGTCGGCGTGTGGATTTGTTTGGACTTTTTTCGGATATCTCTTCCCGAGCACATGTACCCGACCGTCCGCATAAAAAAAAAAGAAAACTAGTTTAACTTGTTTACCCTTTGGTTCATTCGATCGCTTAATTCGTAATCGCGTCCGACTTAAAGTAGTCCCTTGAGGGGTACACCGTATCGACGTTTCGCGCCCCAAAGGAACCGCTTAACCGAACCCGTTGGTGTTCCGTCGGCGAAATAGGGCGGCTTAATAAAACCGTCCGCGAAATTTGTCGAAATTCTGTAAATTCACGCCGTCGGTGTGAATACAATCGGAGCGCGTTGTCGTCGAAGGAAACGCGAACGTAACAGTATACCGTCGCGATTGAACGGTCCGTATTTTTACCGGGAATTGTTATAAAAAACCGTTTATCGGGTTTCCCCCGAGACGTTCGAGAAATTATCGAAATCCGCGGAATTTGTTATACGAAACGAACGTAACGCGTATTACAACGTATATAATACGATACAACGTATTTCGACCCTAAACACGGATATTACATCGCGCCGTGTCACGTTACGTTAACGAGGTTAACCCGATTGGTTTACCGCGTTTCCAGAATATTTCCCATCGTCGTCAACGTCGTGCTTTCGGCGAATTTTTCAAAAGACGCGTCGTCTAATTGGGTTATTACGTTCGTTTTAAATAAATCGCGCGCCCCGTCTTTTCCGTGTCGCCGTAACGCGATTTACTACGACGCCGTTGTGTGAAACGCGACGTAATATTATTAAAAATACGACCGTCACTATTACACTACGAACAACTCGGCGATGGTAGCGATGGCGAACCAACGTCGTACTCGCGTTACCCGGCCGCCCGTTCCGCGCGTAGAAATCGACGAGTTCCGTTGTCGACCCGGTGGACGGTGAACCGCGTCTTGTACCGAAACACTCCTGGCCGCGATTTTACTGTTTTCTCGATAAACGTCGAATAATTATCGGTCCACGGGCGCCCGTTATTTTTTCACGTTTCTTCGATATATTGGACACTCGTCTCCGTCTAAAATCGCCCGGTTAAATCGTCGCAATAATTTTTACTCGGTTTAGTCATTGCCGGGCACCGCGCGCGTGTACGGCGCTCGACGTATTCATCCGTCGCGAAATCGATTCGGTCGTTTAAATTCATTCCGAAACGCCCAAGTATGTTATATCGCTGAAAAACAAACGTCCGCCGTGTTCGACAATTTCGACGGACGCGCGGCGTTCCCGGGGCGACGACGTTTGCACGTCGCCGATGCCGGTCGCCGACGAATACCGCGGGGAATTTCGTTTGTAACGAACGCTTTAGCGGATTTCGATACGGGCGCGTGAACGAAACGAAAAATATCCGCTCGCCCGTTATTTTCGGATCGATTTTTACGTTCGGCGCGTACTCGAAAACGGTTCGGCCCGTTTGTGCAACTCGAGTTAGGACCACCATTTTCGTACAATCGTCGTTCGAAACGTGACGGTCGCACGAATCGGTTATTTATTGATGGACGAGCGAATAACGTCATCGTCAGTTAATCGTTCGCCGATAACAAAATATCCCCGCGGTCGCCGATAAATTTTACGTTTTTTCGACGCCCCGAACGTGTTACCTGCGCGTTCCGAGCGCGCGCATTACTTATCGACGTGCGGAAATTACGCGATCGATACGAAACCGCGACGATATCGTTAACCGTCACGGGCGCGCGTATATATAAAAGGTATGGATACGAACTATTTCCAAATCGACGATTATTTTCGCTATACGCCTTCTCGTAATAGGGAACGTCGTCGCCGTTTGTTGTCGCGGTATTCGTGTAAAATTGTTGTTCGTCCAATTATTTCCAGGGCGTCGGGCGCGTCGATTATTACTACGCAAACGGTTCTTTAGAAACGTCGCCGAACCATTCACCGGCCATAATTGACGCTCGGAAAACCCCGCGGTGTTCTATTCAAAATGGTCGGACACTACTGAACGCCAGACATTCGAAATGAAAACGATTCGGGTCGTACACGATCGGCCGACGAATCGCCGTTTTCGTCGTAGCGTGGACAAACTCCGTTCGTATCACGTTGTTTATTTAAAAACCGTTTCTCGCGTATCCTCCCGGCCGCTAATATTTTCTATCGCGTTCGCCTCGCGTACCACTCGACTACACGTCGTTTTTCGTTAAAAACCCACGTCCCGTTTCGCCTATTGATCGCGTTTAATCGTCACGATTTAATACCGCGCACCGATCGTTTCGGCAACACCAGTCTCCTATTCGGTTATTATATTAAAATATTCGATTCAACGAACAATTAGTCCCGCGAAATCCCTTAATATTATACGCTATTGTATAGACGAACCCTATTATTTCGTTTATGTACGACTATACCGGAACCGTATTATTCGATATTGTTCTCGGCAAGACGTAAAAACTCGTCGGGACGTACGAACGAAATGAATTGTACGAATATTTACACGGGATATGCATATCGTAATCATCGCGTTCGCGCCACAATATATCGGTTGTGCAAAGTTCACGATAGCGAGTCCGACCGGCGATTACTATAGACAAAAATACTATACGCGGAAAATGATCGTCGTCGTCGTTCGGGACGTTCTGCCCAAGTCGTTGCGCGTGTGGAGAACACCCCGGAGAAGACGTCGTGTGTTATTGGTGTCTGTTGCGCTCCGAAGTTGGTCGCGAAAATCGTATTCGTTAGTGTTTTGTGTAGTCGCTGTATACACTGGGTTTCTACGTTATTACGTCCACGAAGTCAACGACAAGTTTGTGCGCGTCCCGTTCTGTTTTGTTTTATTTAGCGTAATAATAATAAAAGACCCGGGATTGGGGGAAGAGAAATACTTAATTACCTATATGTAAGTATAAGGTGTAAGTGGGGGATGTGTTTAGCTTTTAAAGAGTTATTACGTAATTTGTTTTCGATATGGCGAGTCTGAGAATTATTTAGGAACGTTATTATTAATTATCAAATCATTTACCTGTCCGGTCTTGTCGATTTGAATGAATTTAGAAAGAAATATAATATATTCCAAGTCGTTAGTTATTTATTGGCATCGTATTATCGATTTTATATTAACGTTTATTGCGTACGACGAATTATTCGTATATAAGTTATTTATTATTCGCCTTTCGTTCCGTTCACAAAAATTAGTAAGCCGGTGGGCGTTTAAACGAATCGCGTTCGTAATATTCGCGCGGAAATCCTCTTGGACGATATGTATATGTACACACACACACACACGTTCGGGTAACGATAAGAATTCGGTTTACGTCGCTGTCGAACCATTCCGGGTTTCGTTGCCGGCACAGCGTAATGCGTTCCGCGCGTCGTATTCCACGGCGGCGCGTTATGTTTCGGCGTTTAATCGGGCGTGTAATACGCGT